>CH002904.1:864233-882035 GCA_000149265.1 Ciona savignyi | reverse complement strand
CATTCCATTGCAAATATAAAAAGGTACATGCCCCAACTCACACGGTTGTATCGTGCAAATAAGTTCGAAAAATTAATCTACAACATAACTCTGTTTATAAACACCACCCTGAAAATTAACTTTCCGATCGAGTCCCACTTTTATATGCCAATCGTAAATCAAACGATTTATCGATGGCGGATACAACCAGAGTTTAGAATTTGGTCATCAATACATTAGGACTCTGCTGACCAATACAACATAACCGTTATCTCATCTCTTTTACAATACTTTTCAAATAATTAAGGTATGCAATCCAACAATAAGATTTAACAAGGTGAATAAAATAGAAAAAATAACAACTAAGAATAACACAACCCTATCCTGAGTCCAATAAAAACCAACGATCCATATACATAGATGGTATTAAAAATAAACCGCTTTTTTGCATCTAAATATTTCAGAGAAAATAGAAGAAGCTCTGTGACCTCACAGAGAGAGACTAGTGTTGATCTTCTGCCACAATTCATTCTTGCAAGCTTTCGATCTACGGATGCTTTGCAACACCTGAGTGAGTGAAAAAGAACATTTGTTGCTCATGATATTCACCATTATTTCATTTCTGTGTGCTAATTAATGATATTTCCTTACAGTCTCTAACGTCCCAACATTAAATAATAATATTTATTTTATTTTCAGAAAAATTCAGTGATAAATCATAGGTCCTTTATAAAACATACAAGAAAATATCTGACAAAGTTTGTTCTTTATTCAAACGTCAGGAACTCACCTCGTTAAACTGCAGAAGTCCCCCAGGTGACATACAGAATGCACTGCGAGCTGTGTGCACGAGGGCAACAAAGTCATCGTGGTCGCTTGTGTGGTGAATGTGATACAAGCGATTGTGGATGAACTGCACGTACATCTGCAGACATTTGCTGAGGATCGGGTGCAAGAAAGGAACTCGAAGGTTCGCACACATCTGGTGATGGAGAGATTGTAAGTTAGATAATGGTTTCTGCAATATGTGATGCATAATTGTATATTTACAGGAATATTACAATGAAAAATACGTATTTCGTTAATATTAACATGTACCGATGTCTTGACTTTGGCATGATTATACATTGAATTAATATTTATTCGGTGTTTGTCAGAGTCGCACTGAATACAGAGGATTAATGGGGTCTACTAAATTAAGAAAACATGTGAATCATTCACAACACACTGCAATAGCTCTAGTAACCCAATGGTGGGCGAGAGGTAATCTGTCGATTGCCTGTGTGTTAACCCCCTTGGTTTTCCCATTCACGGGGATAACACATGAATATCCTATCCTAACACATACAAACAAGGTCACCTGCTGGTTGTTGTTTTCTGACAAATACTTTGCAGTTTCAAGAGCGATATCCTGCAGAACAAATGGAGAAGAAACACCACCAACTGCAGTCAGACAGAACTGCTGCACATACTGCACTCCTGTTTATTTTAAAATGTGTTTAAAATGTTTTATTAGCATCTCATTAGGCAAATACACAAGTTATCCAGCCAGGTGTTAGTAAAGCAGAAGTTTTAGACCACATCTTGGCTGGAAAACTTAGCAATTTTGTCCCTGGGAAAAACACTTAACGGACAGCACCTTAATTCAGAGTATTCAACCATGTCTTTTTGAAGTCTTTATTGTTTCTGTACATAGCTGTAAGCAATAGCTATAAAATTACAACAAACCCAAATAGAAAACACAGAAACCAGAGTTAATACCTTTTATCTTAAGGTACATGTCTAATTTTAGCTCCGCATTTTACAACTAGATGCATTGTGCTTCATAACAACCAACCTAATTTGACGGAGAGTTTAAGAAGCCATTTGACATCACTTGCATAGGGAGGGTTGCGTGCGTATTTATTATTTGGTCGATCCTCGGTTCGTTTGGTGAGAAGATCCATAGCTAACATGCCAACTCGGAATGCACTTTGCAACTGAAAGATTTTTGTTTAAACAAAGAAGAAATAGCTATCCTATAGTAATTGCATAAACCAAATAATATTTTTTCTATAAAATCTCTCCTATTTAATTTCTAAAATCAAATAAAGACAGAAACTTTTATTGAAACAAGGAATAATGGTTTAAAAGCGCACTAAAATAGCAGATAGCATATTGAATCAAACACTACAATTATTAAAACCTGATGTCCTTACACAAATGTTGGTTTAAATTGCCTTAAAAATCGATCAAAAAAGGTCACCTGGGTAGAGAGTGGGTTAGCGTGCATGTTGATCCCAGGTATGGGTAGTTGAGGGGTGTTCTGATGATGTAGTTGATGATGGTGGTGATGAGGATCATGGAGGAATGGACCTCTGCTCGGATGATATTGGAGCGCATGGAGGTTCGATGCCGGCATCGGGACCTGTCAATCAAAACCTCTGTTCACGCTGTCCTTGACAAGTTCATTTTAAATTTGTTATAATTCATTGATTGTAGGATTGAATAGGTTAACCAGCAGTTGTTTACTTTAAATAATAAAGCACTAAATAGCAAAACATATTATTAACCCCGAAAAGTCGGTGACAGTAAGGAAGATTTAATTAGAGAAAATATATTTTAGTTTGGTGAATGGCAAAATTTCACATTCTATATATATTTCTATGTTTAATATATATGCATATACATGTACGTGTGCTTTTCTTTTTTTTATCAATAGTTAGAACTATGTTTTCCTGGATGCTTCATTATAGGATAACTTACCAAGTTAATCGCTGGGGCCGGGTGAATATGGACTGCAGCGTAATGGGGCATTTGGGGAATACCCGCATTTACTCCACTTAACTGTGGATCCATTAATGTTGGTGCAAAACCACGAAAGAGTGACGCTGGGTGACATATGGAGGGGATTCTAGGGTCCTGCATATTATAGTTAATTACAGTGAACAGTTTTTAAAATGGGTAAGGTGAAAGTAGGACAGGAATCAGTTTAAATGAACGGAAAAAATTTATTACACAACACAATATACCTAATTTTCCTAATTAAAATTGACTCATTAGAAGTAAACAAAAGTAATTAAACTATGTTTAAAAAAAACAAGATAACAGATTGTGACATTAAAAAGTGAGTAGTGGCATGCTGGTGTACCTGTATAGTGATGACCCCTCCTCCAGGCAGCACCACCCCACTCACCGACACTGGGATGGATTGACCTGACACATTGTGTGCTACGGTATGTGGAGGTAGATTCGCCATCGGGATCGCTGTGGTGCAAGAATTATTTGTGTAAGGATGCTTTTGGGCGGGTAAAGATAATAGCTTGTACGTTTGACATAAGAACTGTTTAGCATTGCGCAATATATACCTCTGTTATTTTGTTCCATCCTATTAATAAATTCACAGAACAACATCTAATCTAAATTAATAAAAACTAGTCTATTTTAAACAGTTATTTTAAGTTCAAGGGACCATATTATAAAAATTTGGAAAAATGTTATTTTAATACATTAAAAATGGAATGCCACTAAATGTGATAGAAATTGCATCGTTCAGAAAAGAAGGTTTAGATGTAGAATACTGACTTGCAGCAGGAGCAGCAGCTATGGAGTTGTTGGAGCTAACTGGTATGTTGTTTGCTGCTGGTCGTGCCACTTCATTCACATGGACTTGGCCGTCAACTTCATTCACCTGGGAAAGTCGCTTGTGTTTTAAAATGTTTTGTTAAGACAAACGACAAGATCAAAAGTAAATATTAAAAAATTCATCCTTAACATGTGGTAATACAGCTTTTTTAGTGGAGATATTGTATTTTTTTAATCCTCTTTTATTTAAAACAAATTGGTTGGACGACTACAATGTAGAAATAGTAGAATAATGCTGTCATCAATTTCAGATCACCAGCCACTATAGTGTGGCTTGTGCTGCTAATTCAATAACACAAACATGATTGATAAACCATATGAACAAACCAATGATGGACGAAATGCTTATTCTAAATGCATAAAGTAGTTGGTACCAAACAAAATATTAATAAAAATCGCATTTAATGAATTCCAACTCACAGTTCGATGTATCCATTCCCACTGCCGTGCCACGTCGAACAAAACCTCCGGGTAAACTCCACCACCCCGACCCGCTTGCTCCACCGCGTGGCAGGCTTTCTCCAACATTGGTGCACCCTAGCACGGATGTGTATCGCATTATTCAGGTGGGTGGATTAGATTAGTTAGATGTGTTTTTAATTTTTCAATAGCAATTTATTTAATAAGTGCATGGTTTGCTTAAGGATTTATGTAAAAATTCAAAATAGCAGCAGCAGCAGCATAAAAACTTAAACCTCTTTAATAAATAGAAAACAAAATATTTTAGCGATTGAATTAAACACAACTGGTAATGTCACGGAAATTTAACAATATTTTTTACTGTTTAACACAGATATTACATCACAATACATATAAAACTTAAAGAAATAGTAAATCTACCTGTTCTCTGCACTGTAGTAACGCTCGTTGTATTTCATTTGGGTTGAGCGCATGGGCGTGGGGTAATACACTGAGAGCGAGTTCAGCTGCGCGACGAACAGTGGTGCTGTCCCTGCCCCTCGATGCTCGGTCTGCTAACGAGGCTGTCTCAGGTGGAGTGAGATGACCCTCCCATGAGTCGACCAATATATGGAGTGCTGCACTTCCTATCTCCATGGCTTGACCTGTACAAGAGTAAGTAAGGGAATACAATAGTAAGCGAATCTTAGTATTGATCACCTGCTGTAATGGACTAATATAATATAACTTGCAGGTTATGGAAAAATAATAAATCTATGTTTTATTATTTACGTCAGTTAGACCTTTAATTTTGAAGTTTATTGGCCATACCAGTATGTAAAAACTAGAATGCTGAGTTTTATATCACCGGATTACTTTTCTTTTAAAAGTCTTTAATTTTTGTGGTTGCAAATCAATACCAGATAATCCATACCTAAACTGTTTTATCAAGGTTACAATCCTTCAAACAAATTTACCAACTGTTTGACAACAAATATTAAAATGTTTAAAAACGTTCCTGCTTACCAGTGATCCATGAAACGTGTGATGAATATGTTCTGCTCAACCAGTTCGGTGAGACACAGTTGTGCAGTCCAAGTGCGTACAAACCAATTTCAAAAGCAGCTAAAACTAAATTCCTGTGAACCCCTGATTGGCTGTTGCCCTGTGGTTGCTGTAGAAATTAAGAAAAAAAATAACGGTATTTTTAACGACAAAAAAAAGAATTTTGTCAACTATATCAGAATCATGTTTATGCAACTTTTTGTGGAACAGTACTTAAACTATACAAATGCACTAAAATTTATTAATTAGGAAATAATCAGATAACTGGAAAATATTCGAAACAATTTCTTGACTACAAGGACAGGGGTAATTATCAATCTTTCAATTAAAATGTTAAAAATATGATTTTAATGGGCATTCAATTAACCTGCATAAAGAGAGAAGTACTGCTGTTGCCACCAGCTTTGACGAGGACATTCTTTGCAAGTTCGAAGAAGAAATGAGCTGCTGCCTCCGATGGTTGGTTCGGTACGTCAGGTACCGTGGTGGAGTTTTTACCACGATTCTGTGGAAACGTTTTTTAAAGGGGAACTGGTAACAAAAACAGGTTTAAAATCGATTATGGACATTTTGTTATTCGACCTGTGCTATAGCATGGTTATTAAACATATATATAAATATATTTATATATACTTAAAGTTATCATAGCATTTTTTATGCACACATGTCTTTTTTCAGAGAAACTAGACGACCTCAATAAAAATACGCCAGTACTAGACCATAAAGCAGTGGATGTTGATTCTCACACCATTAAGGTGTATTTCTATCTTTTAAATCAGTGTTTCTTAAACTGTGTGCCGCAGCACACTAGTGTGCCGTTTGAGATTCTCAGGTGTGCCGCGAAACTTTTTGGAATTTTGCAAAACTATGTAGGAAACCTATTTGTGTTACGAATGGGCAAATTGGGCATACGCGACTTTAATGCACAGAAATGTTTTTTCCCTAGTTTAGTAGAAGTAGAGTAGACAGTATTGCTATGGGTAGCGATAATTTAAGGGTGATTGTCATGTCATAAGCACAATTCTTTGTTCAGTGTGGTGTATTAATATAATTTTAACACATGCATGACATTTTGAGTTAAGCAGCACGAAAACTACCTAGATGACAGGAGATTAACCATTTTATTAATAAGATTATTCCATAAGCAAACTTTAGTTATTTGATCTCATTTAAACTTTTATTGAGTACTCAGTTGGAATTGACGACGAAATGCGTTTGTGTTTGTCAAAAATGGAACCTCGTTGCGATCTTATTTGTGCCAAACGACAAGCACACCCATCCTATTAAAATTTGCTGAATAAAATTCTTTGATTTAATTTGTTTTGTTTAAGTGTGCCGCGAATTTTTTAGAATTTTTCTTAGTCTGCCACGAGCTGGAAAAGTTTGAGAACCACTGTTTTAAATGAACATACAGCATTTGCACACAACTGTTGGGCATATTATTCTTATTCATCTTACAAGATATCTGTAACAACTCTTTTTTGTATGATTCTTCGGTAAACAAACTACCTGACATTATTTTGGTTAGTTTCACTTTATCATTGTTCCGAGCTAATAAGGTTCAACTTAATTAATTTTTTTCCGATCAGACAACCATAAACAGAATGTAGAAATGTGCACAGACTTATTCTTAGCACACCACTCTAACATAAAAGAACAAACTCCTAGGTTACAGAGCGACCAATGGCTATTCAGTGGCCAAGCATAATTGATTGTACCTTTCTATAGTTGATTGCTGACTTGTTGTTATGCACAGCGGATGGGGGAGCAATGGATCGTGGAGGGGAATGTTGGGGGACGCGTGGAGCATCAAACACTCGGCGGTTTTCACTGGAACTTGTGCCAGCCGATTCAACACTGCTGCTGCTTCCACTGCGCACATGTGAAGCAATATTAAAGTTTGAACCTACTTTTAATAAAACATAACATAAAATGGATAAAAATATGCAAAAAGTTTTTAAATATATATTACAATAAAAACCCTCTTTATTTTTAAAATGCAAGGTTTGTGATATATAATATCTGAAATGACCTCAAAGATTCTTTTCAAAATACCTGTCACTGCTGGGACTAGAAGGATATCGTTGAGCTCCCCATCCTGAACCCCCGGGTGCAGCCCCAGCATGGTTGGGGTACTGGCTCACGTTCAAATTACGACGACGTAAGCGAGGTGAAGTGTCGCTCAACATGGCTTCCTCAGATGCTGAGCTGTTCACATTCGCGATGCCTGAATGAGATTTAAATAATTGGAGAAACTGGTGAACTGGAGGAGTTTGTGGTAGGCAACAACCATAGATATAATGATGGCTGTGAGTCCACGAAAGTTACAACCTTGTGACTTACAGTGTTGCTTGCGCTTGGGACGAACGGTCGGGGACCTCCATGATAGTTTGGAGTCGCGACGAGGGGGGCTGCACACGGTGGAAGACGAAGGGTAATCGTCCTCACAACTCGATGATTTGATGTCTCCATGTGGGCCGGGGAGGGTTCCATCATCTGCAGTAGATACGGATATTACACTGATTGTAGGGGGGAAACATCAAGCCTATCCTTTGAATTTTTCCAAAATTGGAGGGTTTCTTTAAACATTTTAACCCAATATCCTAAATTAGTATTTATTGAAAACCATATTTTTCCACCGTTATAAAAAACTGAAGAAACAATAATAACCAGAAACAATTAAACAACATGTTAATAAATAAGCAAACACAGACAACGTGTCACCGACCATATGTTCTAGCGTTAAAGTTCCGATTGTCATCATCATCGGTGCTTTCGTCAGCTCGGTGGACTCCCGGGCTTCGACGGATCTGAGGATAAAGATCTTGGTTGGATGGTGTGACATTATGTGTATTCTGTAGTATTATCAGGAAAGTCAGTTTGCAATAGGCACATTCTCTTTTATGTAAATAATTAACCCAAATAAATGGTAGATTCTATTTATATATGAAAAATTATGATGATATATTATTTAAACAAAACAATTTTAGGGAACAATATGAAACCAACTTTTGTCTCCTGTCCCTAATTCCAAACTTAGCGATTCAGAGTTGCATTTTACTCAAAGCGTTTAAAGTGATTAACAATTTACAAAACAGAACTAATAATATCATTTTTTATACACTATAGAGGTACTATAATTTACTACGAGAGATTAGAATAGTGAGATGCTAACTCCCACAAAAGTTCCAACCGCCAATTATAAATTCATCCTCACATTACTGTCCACTGCTTCCAGGTCTCCTCCTGTTTTGACATGACCGATCCACCCCTCGTCCCACATTGCTGACGGAAGCATCGGGATGTGTTTGACCTCGTTGAGCCACAACAGTCGAGCACGATGGGAAAGCTGATGAAGCTCGCAGATTCGGGGAAAGTGACTTGTCCAATAAGCTGTCCAATATCTATACCAACATTTGAGGAAATAACAAAAACATTTCTTAAAAACTTAACTCAAAAATAAAACTATGTTTTCTTTTAATTAAAAAAATTCTTATTACAGAATTTGTACAAAAATAGAAAAAAGAATAACCTAATTGAGTATTAACTTGCAATAAAAGTGACATAAATTGTACTTGCACCATCAATTTAAATATCATTTAAGCATTTTATTACCAGAAAGAATGTAATTAAAAAGTAACACAAACCATTCTGAGCTTATGGCATTGATCTTTATAGAGCAACAGCATCTGCAAAGCGAGTTCTCCCTTCTGCTTCCGAGTTCCCTCGCATAATAATGGATGTTCGGCTTCCGATACATTGAGCTGTGGTTGGTTGGAGGGGAATGTTACGTAAAATGACTGGTTGCTGATATTTCAAACTTGGCAATAGTGGTTTACTTGACAGCAGCAACCAAATTATACAAAACAAACTTTTATTAGTGTAGAGTGATATGCATTAGTAGGGAGCCTTAACAATTTTTAAAGCACTCACATTGAAAAATCGAGCTGCGATTAGGAAATATAATGCCATGATGATGCAAAGACATCTATTTACCTTGAAACCAAGTGCTGCCACAGCAGCAGCAAAGCCGAGTTCCTGGTTGGGTGCAACTACATCTCGTCTGCTGGTGGGAACACTGCTTCGAGCATTAGGTGCATTCGGTCCTGGAATGTTTATTATTTGCCATTTAAAACATTTTTGCTAAATTAAACTAATACCTTAAACTGAAATGCACATTCAAGGAAACATTGGAATACAATTCTCTTAATTTGAAAATTGGAGCTAAATAGGTTTTAATTAATATTTTTACAATATGAATTTGTAGTATTGATTGCTGCTTGCTGTTAAAGGTATATTTCACATGTGGATACGGGATTGATTCTAGATTAATTATTGGTATAAACTTATACAAATAAGCCATACTGTTTAGTTGTAACATATTTTAAGTCTGTATAGTTGTAAAAAAATAGAACATATGAAATAAGATCTCTTGCTATGCTGTTATACATATATACGTTAATATGTATAAAAGCCAAACATAAATAAAAGTAAAAACCCTTCTGCAATGCTAAATCAACATTTAAGTGTTGCACACAAGTTTTGCAAAAAGGGGTTTGCTATCTTAACAAGTATACAGACCTCAATTTTCAAGACAATGTAAGCTAATACAATGAAGACTTTAGTAATAAATGTACTTGTAAATACAACAACAAAAACACAGCGTACAGTGGAAAACACACTGGAAGCAGTGCATAAGTGATGTCATTTCCTTGCAGCTCCAGTATAACCAGGCAATATATCAAAAGAAATATGTAATGACATCATGCAGGGTCAACTTCTTTAAAGATTTATTTTTTGTCATTTTTCCAAGCTAATTTATATATTGTGCCACCAACAGCCTCTTGTTGCCCTGGTTTTGTTCAGAGAAAGGATAAAAACCAATATTTTATTAAGTGAATTCCATCAGTAACATGTTTCATATTTCGATTGTTTCAATTGTGGATTAGTTATTAATTAATAAACATTACAAATCCCACAAAAAATTGCAAAATTTACGAATAAGAATTCACTAGTAACAAGACTAAACTTAGAAGAGTTGCATAAAGGGCTAAACTTCACACGGTCAAAGACATGTCAACTGCTTTATATTGATGTTATATTAAGGGTGGAATAAAACTATAATATGTAAAATAAATGGGTGACCTTTTAATGGTTGCATAAATATCTTCAAAGTAACTTAATTTGATCCAATATTAAAACTTAGATAAAAACAAGGTCAAAAGTTGAACCCACCAATTTGACAGAAGGCATCAAATATAAAGGTTGTGAGCATGAGTGGGAGAATGTGTTGAAACTCGTGGCTGGTGTCGACAGATGTCAGCGCATTCTCTTTCTCACATAGTTTCGACACTTCACGTGGTCCCAGTGGAAGCCGCTTCATCAGGTTTGCCAACTCTCCTTGTTGGTAGAATAACTTGACCTAGAAAGCAGAGCATCTTATTACTCTCTCACGCTCACACATTCACACCAGTACATTTGATAAAGCTGCCTTTTTGACAGCTTCTTTCTTAAATTAGTAATAATATAGTGGTATAATACAATGTAGTGGTATACTCTACAACATTACAATAGAAATTAAACAAACTTAAAAAAACAATTAACATTACTTTTCCCTACCCAAACACCTAATGTATTATTTTTAAGATTTCCCTAATAAAAAAAGCCGCTGATGCCTAAATGAAATATGTTTAAATAAACATGCCGTATAATATTTGTTTTCAATTTTTTTGCAGTAGTGAATATACATCAAACAATCTAAAAATATATTTCAGAAGGTGAAAAAGAAAATCCAAATAATTTGACACTAACACAAGTTATACTACATGCATACTTTTGTTTTTAGTACATACAACATCAAAATAATTAATAGACAAGCACCTCTAGAGCTTTACTGCTGGCAGGAAGTCGTTTAAGCTCCAGTCCCTGCAAACCGACCCGGAAAGCCAGTGCGTGGTGTCTCTGGTGCTCGAGCAACACATTGCAAAGAAACAAAGCTCGTTCAAGGGATTTGCATGCGTACGATGTGCTCAGTCGAATCCAAGCTTTCTTGTTGTTCTGAGATAATGAAATCCTTTGATCAAAATTTATATTCATTTTTTTTGGTTTCAGTTAGGTTGCCAAAAAAAAGATTTTGTTAAGTGAAACAGAAATGGTTTCTTTTATGTAAATCATGGTTAATTAAAATTAGAAAAGTCCAAATACTACATAAACCGACCAGTAAAGCTGGTGGTTCTTTGATCAACTCATCGGGTCGCGCAAGGATTTCCTCAGCAAGTTTCACAGCGAGTTCACATGCTTCTCGGGAGCGTCCATGGGTGTAGAGTGATTCAGTTCTGTATATTTGCACACCCGTTATTGCTCATTTTTACATGTTTCATATATGCTTGTCTCTACAAGAGACCGCATATGTTTTTGAGAATGAATATTATCCAACTTTAAAATTAATTGAAAATTAGATGGGGATTTAAGAATCTGATCATGTGTATTGTAGTTGCGTAAGTACCAAAAAGTTTAAAAATCCAGATATTCCATGTTACCTAGTGAATAAAGCATCAAGTTCTTGTCTGTAATGATTCAATTCATGGCCCTCATTGCCAACAGTTTCAACCTGGGTGGTTTTCATTTGGCCGATGGAGGAACCGCTATGCTGGGCTGTGGAATGGTAATATTGGGTGCTAGGTTCTTGATATAGTCCAAATATTATGTGATTTTTACTCTATTATTATAATGAAAAGTAATTGGTTAAGTTTGCTTGAAAATAAGTATATTAAGATTTCCTGAAAAGTTATCTCTGTGATTTAAACCTTTCAAGAATGCTGAAGATTTCAAAAGCTGCTTTATGTCCTTGGACAAGGCATTCAACAGATGTTGCTTAAAACTAGAGAAATAATGGGTTGCTTAAAGCATAAATCAACATTTCTAATGTACACTATAATAACTCCGGCAATCAGATTAGTTATGGTGGTCTCTTGACAAACAAATGTGTTTTTATTGCCTCCTGCTTTTTCCACCTGTGGTGGTAATTTATCAACATTTAAAGAAAGCGAAGCACATGATGTCGTACCATTTTGTCGATGATTGGTTTGTTCATCATCTTCAGAGGACATGGTGAATTGAACGGGAGAGCAAACTGATGATCCTTCATCTGATGTGAAATCCACTGGCGATTCCTCCCATGTTCCAGCATCTGTGGTTATTGCAACATATTTCATTTGATTGTCCTTGCGTAGACATTTCATTGCTAAAACTGGCAATATGAAAACTTTTGTGCAATAATTAAAATTTATTACTGTTGACTTGATAAAACAGCATTTAAAATGCTTTAAAGTGGGGTTATGCTTTATGACTACTAATCGTTTATTTTTTTTTTCTTCTAAAGATTCCAATTATAAATGTATAGCATTCATGTCTTATGCACCAGAAACATATTTGTCATTTAAATTTTAGTTTAAACATAATATAAAAAAAACCACCATAAAGAAATAGTTTTGGAACGTAAGAGCACTATATTTTCCAATAAATATATACCTAAATATAAAAATTGACCCTATAAACCGCACAAACTGAACGAGCACAAATGCTTGCAATTTATAATGTCAAATATAAATAGTTTTCTGCGTAACGCAATTGACTAATGTTTATACTATGAACTCGCGTTTGATTATGACATCATTATTGAGTTTCAACACCCATTGTCTCTGGTAATAGAAGTGTAACATACAAGCTGCAAATGACTTTAATAAGCTAAAGTCAACACCTAGAATAAAGGATAAGAATTCGACCTAAACCCATTTTGAATAGAGTCATATTATTAGTGGATTCCTCTAGTCCAAAATCACAACCCTCCATTTCTTAATGAACAGCAAACCAAGTATGTATTTGTTGAAAATAATACCCGGAATTTAAAAAAATTAACTTTTTATGAGAAACAGATATCAGTATAAGTGACTGTGTGTTATGTGGTGTAGGGGAACTCACTTATGTGCAAAGTCTCAAAGTCACGTTCTATGCAAGAATCATCGCTGGCACTGCCGTTGTCTTGCTTTCGCGTGGACAAGCAATACGTCTTGCTGGTCTTCCTCGTCCCACAGCTGCTGCTCGATGGCTGCGATGACAACTGGTAGAAACATTGACCGACTTCTTTCTGTGGAAGGAAGTGGCTGCGTTTGGGACACTGAAATTTTTACTGGTTGATTAGGTTTAAGTACGGGAAGGAAATTACAGGGATCTATAGAAATTACCATTGACACCTTAAAACAATGCACAGACTCTCCATTCTTTACTGATTGGCTACAGCTTATACTAATTTAAAAAATACACTTGTTGCATACTTGCAGTGAAAATACACAAATTGGTACTTCACAGAATACAAATAAAAAAAGATAGTTTCTTTATCTGAAAACTGAAAAAAAATAGGAAATTTGAATTAGTCATTGTAGAAGCAAGAGTAGATTATAGAATAAAAGGATTTTGTCATTGGTTATGTAACCAACCATGTCATCCTCTGCTTTAGAACTTTCATTTGAAGTCTTTGTGTGGGTTGCCTTTGTTTTAGGTTGACTCTTTTTATTGACAATATGTGAGCAGAGAGAAATAGAAACAGCTTCCCAGTCAAAATTGCAAAATTCGATGGCTGGTTTAAACCCTTCAAATAGCTGAAGATGGCCTTCCTTGTACCTGAGGTGGTTAAAATTATTGAGAAATTTTCCACAAAATAAATAAAAATTAAATAAAATGTAAAAAAAACTACCTAAGTTTACATTGCAAGTTAAAACTAGATTATATGTACAGTTTTAAGTAAAGTGTGTGAAGTTGTTTAGCAAAGCCTTTTTGCAAGTCCGCCAACAAACTATGAGTAATAAAACAGAAAACAATAAAAAATAGAAAGAATATTAACCCAATATAAACAGTCCCGGTAAACTTACTTTCCCCTTTTTATAATTTCCAGTGTTTTATCATGGAAGTGAGAGAGTCTTGCTTTGAGTTCATTCTTCCTGGTATCGGAGTTGGAGCCCGGATCCAGTATAACCAGTCTCCACAGAGATACAATCTGTGATAATGCATGTGATGGTGAGTTGTAAATTTGGGTTTCGAATGTGATAACGCTAGAGCGACTTTAGCAACCCAAGCAGTGCTGCCAACTATGTTCAGTACTGTCCCACAATGAGTTACAAATAAAGCGTTGCGAGGATTGTAGCTTGTGGGCAAGTTAAAAGTGCACTTTTGTGTCTGTTTTATGTGTGTGTGTGCAAGTTTACGTTAATATCTCCTTTTACAATGCATAAATATTGGGAGATAATTTTTCTATAATTTATTAAAGCTAAGAAATATAATGTTGCAAATATTCATGAAAATGGTTTATAAATTATGTACTAGGAGATCAAATGTTAAAAAATCAAAAAAAAGTTTTAAAGATAAATAACTCGGCCTTGTATACACATAAGTGACCAAATTTGCATTTTCATTATAATAATACATAGAAGGAAAAGATCTACCTCATCACACATGCTAGCTGCTGCGTGCTGAGCGATCTCGGAGCTAATGTTGTTGGATGGTCGATGCGAGTTGGAGTGATTTCCGGAGCCACTTTGTAAGTAGGAAGATGATGTCTTCATGTTGTACCACCACACTGCAACCTGGAAAAAAGGTTCGATATAATATACAAAATAACGAGGTGCGGGACATTTTCGACAAAAATAACCCAACACCTTAAAACAAACATCAAGAGTTATTTTCTCGAAGATCAAACAATCCCACGTTATAACACACTTGATGCTGAGCTATTTATCACTATCAAATAAAAACAGCTCTTATTTATACATAAATTACCATATTGTATAATATGTGTAAGAAAATTTACTTGTTCAAATGCCAAGCATTGATCAGTTACAATGTCAAGCAAAGGAATAGCATTTGAATCCCTCCGTTTCAACATTTCCCTCACTATGCTCAGTAAGTTCCATATTCCCTCTGGTTCTCTTCCTCTGCAGATCATGAGGTACGAACCACATTAATGATGTTAATATTGGACCAAAATAAACACTTGCCCAGTCGTTTAACATAGTTGAGTGTTTAACTACCAGAGTTTTGGTAGTATCATTCCTTTTTATTACATATACTAACATTACAAATATTTACGAAACTCCCATTCAAACTTTTAAGATTTTTGTTTCAGCCCATATCAGATAAATCTTGTATATGAATTTAAAAAGAAGTACGCTATATGATTAACAAAAGTTTACAATGTAATATTACAAACCTTCTTATATATGTAATTAAAAAGAATACAATGTGGTTTACAGAAATACACAATGTTATATTACAAACCATTTTTAATTCTAAAAACAACTAGTCAATGAGAAAACAAGTAATGCTCACCGAAGTGGTCTCAGCAAGCTTGAATACTCAGCAGCAGCAGGTGGTTCAGTGGAGGAAAGGTACAGGGAATTGACATCGCTGTACACAATAGGGGTTGGACCACAAAATTTCACCAACGCTTTCTTGATGTTGTCATTAAGAGCGTTTTCATCAAGAAACCAAAGACTTTTATCCGACATACTCGGTCCTGCTGTAGGGTCTAGGAAAAAGGAAAATAATTTAAACCGCTTAATGAATCAGATTTACAGAGGTAAAATTTTGGGCAACTGCAGAAATGTTGTACTATATGTACCACTAAAAGTATTTTATCAGGAGAATTGGATATATATATATATACCAGTAAAAATACAACAAATTAATCATGGAATAATAATTTAAACGTAATCCAAATGTATGAAGGGGATTATAGAATAAATTATGAAGCAGAGTATATAGATTGCTCTGTTCTAATTATTACCAGGTGCTCCACTCAGTCTATTGATCACTGTTGATTGAGATGACAGCAACTCATCTAGCAGCCTTTGTGCTGTGGGAAGAATCTGCTGTGGCAGTTCACTAATAAGGTATTGAGCAAACTTCTGAAGCTGATCTCTCCTTAGACGAGACAAGGACTCTGATACTGGAGCTCTCATGCAGACTGATAGAGGCTGCAACACATTTGTAAATTAAAAATTATTGTCGTAATTTAAAAAAGTTGAATATTTTTTATTACAAATATGAAATGAGTGATTGACTAATCAAATGATACCAAAGCTTGTCTTGCGAACTCTAAAAATATTTTTGATGAAGTTTTTGCTTGTATTATTTGCTAAATATGTGTTAATTATAAGCCAGCAGTGTCATTTTAAACAACAACCAACAATATTGAAAAAAAAGGAAAATTCTGCTGCTTTATCCAACAATTTAATAAATTAGGCTTTGGCAGTCTCACCTGTTGTATTCGAATAAGACAAAGAGCAACGACATGAGCACACCACTTGGCGCTGGAGCCACAGTTGCAGCTGCACGAGGTTATTCTACGACGATCAAACATCACTGCCACCGCACAAGGATTCTGTGGGTGGGATGTATAACTGAGTATTACAGGTCAAGCTTTAAGTAGGTTGAATTGAATGAAGAAATTAGTTTAAACTGTTTTAAACACCACTATGCATTACAAATATGTTATTATGATGAAAAAATATATCAAAGACCAATGCCAAAAACTTAGGTTAAATACTTATTACATTATTAGGTCATCTAATAGATGTTGATACAATTCAACTGATTTTTTTTTTTAATTGTTTGGAAATATACCTTTTAAAACTCAGTCCCTAAAATAACATTAAACATATATACAGTTGGATTTTCCACATACAGTTTGAACATAACTTTAAGACTGTGTTATCCCTATTTCTAAAAGTAGATTTTAAAAGCTCTTGCAAGTGACAGATAGATGCATCTACTAATAAGATATATAACAAAACATAGAAAACTATTGATGCTTACCTTGTTGACAGCATTTAACGGCGGCACAACATTTGCACACAGGTGGAAACCAATCTGTAGAACATTCCGGACACATTTCCCTCGGACAAGCTGCTCCCCGCGCAGAAATTCATCAGGACTTCCATTCGCAAGGCACGAGTACAAGCTGCAAAGCCATTTTAAGTGAAATTATAGTAATTGCAATTAGTTACTTGTATTGCGTTTCAAACCTAAATAAACAAGCTGTCTAAAATAACCAAAAAGAATGAATTCAAGTTTCTGGTTGGATTTTTATCTTATAAATTAGCAATACAACTAAAATATTGACAGACACCAAAGGTGGGATGGGGCACACACAAAAGCCTGTGCAGCCCAATAATTACCTATTTAACACATATCAAAACAGTCAAATTTTAGAAGGCAAAAAAACAAAGATAACTTCTTGCTTGTTTAGTGAAAATGATTTTAATAAAAATCTTTAATTATTTGATGATATAATGAGAGCAAATTTAAGAATATTCTGTTGGACAAACGGTTATGTAATCCTGTTTCCGCATAGATTGCTTTAAGACTATTTATAACAACCAAGTAACCATCAAACGTAAATAAACAAATTCAATGTGTTTGGACTTGTAAGGAGACGTAGTAACAGTCTGCTATAGTTACATAGGCAAATAGGGAGAAAATGATCAGTTGTTAGAGATGATGTTTACAAAGAGAAATGGTAACAACGTTAAAAGTTTGTAACACAGACTTATTTTGGTTAAGGTAATATGATCATGGAGCATATTTGAAAACTTTTTTTCCAGGGTAAAATCATTTGGCAAAAACACAATGGTTATAATGTTTAATTTCCAAATTTAAATGGATTTGTCCAACTAATACCAT
>CH002904.1:772567-796329 GCA_000149265.1 Ciona savignyi | reverse complement strand
TAAATAATAGTCCAAAATGCGTGCACTAATACAGACTATTTATTTCAAATTAACTAAGTCTTCCAGTGATAGAACGCATGTTTTAGCACAGTGGCTCTGTCCTGATAAACTATTGTTTTTGCGAAACTGACAATTTGCTTTTTTTATGTATCGTCAACGGTTCCCTATTCGTTCCCTTTGATCCATCAGTTACAGTATTGCGTATATCTTTTATTCTGACTCTTCATGGTTATTACATAAAATGTATGTGCTTTATGTAATCAAGTTCAAATCATTGAGTTTTGAATTCCAGCTTGTCAAAGACTGCAAGGGGCAGCAGTTGGTAACAAGTAAACTCACTGAAGAACTGAAGAACCTGATCGATAGCTATACTCAACAAATAAACTCAGGTGTTTATGAAGTATCCTGAATATGGTAACGAAATAAACAAAGCAAATTTGTAAAATAGAACAATAAAATGGGTTTGACTACACATATATATATGAGTTTATTACAAATGAGAAAGTTTTTGAAATAAAAATAGCTGATTTTGTAATTTTTTTATTAAGTTTTGTACTGACGATTTCAATATAGGCGAACATATCTTAATCAAAACCAATATGATTGAAGGACAAACAGTCACACCATCAACTGTGTAGGCATGCATACTCAAACAAAAAAGTCGTGTCTGATTTTTGTGTAAACTTAGCTAATTAGATATGATCAACCAGGTAAAGGAAATGACAGTGAATCGAAAGCAAAAGTAGCTGCGATTCAGCAAATGAAGGATCAATTTAAAGGCGAAAACGATAAATTGAAAGATTTGAAAGGAAAACTAAAAGATGTAAAGGAACAACTTCAAATGGAAATCCAGGTAATTATAGAGGGAGGAAATATGTGTAAGGATATCTCCATGGATTTTAATTCTAAATTCATGGCCAGGATAGAATGCATTTATATTTAGTTTGTTTTCACAGTAAGGTGGCTGGTATTTTGGTGGTAATATATTATATTATTTTAACTATTAAAATATGCTTTCGAATTTTTAGTGAAATGACACTTGGTTAGTGCATTACCACACAACTTGCAGTATATTGATCAAATTAATCACAGCTTTGACATCAATAGCCTGTTTTAAACAACTTTCAATCAGATGGAGATAAAGCTTTTGCAGAATGCATATGTGCTAGGCCTATCCTAATTTAACAACTGTGTTTAATTTCTAGAATGGTGTGGAGCAAAGTTCTAATAACTTCGATGCTGCATTTCAATCAATGCGAGATGAACGAGACCGGACAAGGCAGGAAAATGCTCAACTAATCGAGGATGAGCTATCAAAAATGAAGGTTGGGGAATTGTGTATAAAATGTTACTTAATGATGCATTTTGAATTTATACACCTTACATTGCTTTAAATAAAGTAAACTTAGATAAACATATATAAGCTGTACAGAAAAGCAAGTATTTAAATTTTTTGTCAAAATCTTGTTTTGTTTAATTCCACAAATATAAATATTTTCTTTGTTTCTTCTCAGATGGAAGTTGCACAGGCTTCCTCAGAACTTCAGATGAAATTCACCTCCAAATCTTTGATAACTTCCGAACAAAAAGTCCTCGAAGATGCAAAGGAACTGGCTCAACTAAGAGCAGAAAAATCAGTCATGACATCACAGGTGAACTAAGGATTATTCCTTTTATCGCTTTTATCACCAGATAACTCATGACCATGCTTCAGTTAGCCGCGATATAATAGTATTTTGCATAATTTAGAAGCTTTATTTATTTATACTACTATATTCCTCTTGTTTGGGGTACTCTCAACAAATTACCCTATACAATTACGTCTGGCATATTTTTATGGTTTCAGTTTTACATTTCTTACTTTCAGCACCAGATACACCTAACGACTTTGGCCTACATTTAGGTTGCAAGAGATATCATAGGACAACACCTTGTTTATTTCAATATGATAGCTGTTTATTTTAAATTATATTTTATAATATTTTTTATAAAAATTATTGAATATAGTTGGAAGTTTTGAAGAGAGAATCAGTGCAGATGGAAGATCATATGAGGATTATTCTTGAGAAGCACAACAAGCAAATGTCAATACAACAGCTGCAGAACATGCAAACCTTTCGTGCGTATAGACAGGTAATCATCATACTTGATGTACAACTACTTGCGGAAAAGACACACTCTTATTCATTAATCCCATCCAGAGTCTAAATACTAAGTGCCATCCTCGACAAGAATTCTGTTTAATAAGCAACACAATTGTTATGGCATAATGCATAACGGTTAACATTAACATATGGATAAAATTCTCATAAAATTCATTTTTCATGCAATGTGTTAAGGCTTATAATATGCTGATATTAAATAACTTAATAAGATAAGACTGTTTTATTTCACCTTGGCTTTTATTTATTCAATACTTACCTGTCTAATTTGTATTTGCTCTACTTAAACTTCAAACAAAGGTCGTCTAAGATTTTTTCCTCTTTGTTGTGTTGCCATATGAAATGATTGTTTTCCAAGGTGCACGAAGACTTCAAGGTAGAGCTTGAGAACAGGTGGAGGAATTTACTGGATGAAGCGATTCAAGACGCTGTGTTCCTAAGTGCACGGAACACAGAACTGAAGGAGAGAAATGCGCAACTTAGTTACGGTAATAGTTTGATCAATTTAGCATGGTGGTAGCACTTTAGAGTCGCAGGGATGGTTGTAAAAGTCAATTGGATTGGATTGTGGGCACATATGCTTTTAAACCATATTCATTTTTTGTGGTGTCAATTTATCAAAATCAGTCCAACACTATGGTAGCATATTAAAGGCCAATAAAATGGTAGTTTTTTCACATATACTGTTCTAAGTTATGTACCATTTGCAGTGTACAGGGATATGCATAAATATCCTCTCCTATTACGTTAATGTAATGTCTGATTACATATTCTCAGAAAACAATCGAGTAGTTGGTAGGACAGTTAGGACTTTTTTCATTTTTTCATCAAAGGTCCCAAAGCTTCTAAAATTGTGTTGTGTATAATTAAACCCATCATTTTACTAGGTCTAGGCAATGTCCATTACTTGCCTAGCCCAAGAACACAACTAACCAGCTAGTGACCAGTTTTTAGCCTGCAACCCTTTGGCTGAATGGCAACGCACTAATCCACCAAGCCAATTGGTCAGACAAAAATAAAAAATAAACTGGACTAAAGACATTTTTTACAGATCTTGGTAAAATTAAGGATGACAAGAGTTTAAAAAGAGGAGCACAAGCCATTGGAATGTAGAAACTTGAACACCATGAAGCAGCTAATTTACTAGTTTCCAAACCAGTTTAGAATTCATAATTTCTCAACTACAATCTACTGATTTGTCGTTCATTTATCTCTTGCACTTTCTATTATGCCTTTGTACATTTTTGATTGATAATTCTATATTTATCGTACTGCAGTAGATTTTCACATTTGCTGGCATTAGCACGATTTTAAAATAATTTTTGCGTCTTCAATTCTATGCTATTCAGTAGTACCTATTTCAACTGTGCGTGTATTAACTTTTTAAATAATTTGCATGGGTAATAATTTGTATTTAGCCTACTCGTGTATAATGTTCTTAGTTTTGCAGTATACTTATTCGCCTTAGCCTATTAAAATATATAAATCATGTAGTACAACGCACCTTGTGTAGGTTGACTTTTATGTATCATTCATGCCACGCTTAATATTGTGACATTAACCTATTTGCACGCTCATTTATGATTCACTGTCACTGTACCACGTTGAATAAAAAAATAGATTTCGATGCCATATGACTGGTTTTAAAGCTTTATGAATAAAAGCCCGTTTTAACTACACATTTTAGGCTTCTAAACGTATGTCAGCATTGCGACGAAGAAATGACTGCGTTGTTTTACACAGTTTACTGATGTTATCAACGTCTGTTTAGGTAAACGATTACAGTGTGTAATATTTCTGTGCGTTTTATTCATTATTCGTCAGTAGATTTGGTATGTCATTAAGAACAACTGTTTAGGTCATAATACGTTTCTGTCTCGCAGTGACTAATCGGGCATAGTGGTCCGTCGATGCGCGATATAAAACGCGAGATGGTGTGGTTTGGTGTTAAACACAGCAACTGAGAACATGTCGTGTGCCTTTAAGAGGTTAAAGAAAGAATACCAGCAGCTTCGGGAACACCCGGATGATACAATTCGTTTGAAACCGGTAAATGATGATTTTCTGACCTGGGAAGCCGCGATCCGAGGACCCGATGGCACACCGTACGAAGGAGGAAGATTTATTGTTGGCATTAATGTTCCGTTATCGTATCCATTTGCACCTCCGAAAGTACGTTTCAAGACTCGAGTCTACCACCCGAATATTAGCCAAGATGGGCGGATATGCCTTGATTTGTTAAAAAAGACATGGTCACCAGCGTTAACCTTATCCTCGCTGCTTATGTCGCTTATTTCGTTGCTTGGCGACCCCAACCCAGATGACCCGCTTGTATTTGCAATCGCAGATACTTATAAGAACAACAGACAGCAGTACAACATGACTGCGAGACACTGGACCCACGCATATGCTACAGGCAAAATGAATTCTATGACCATTTGTGGACTTTAACAAAGTGATAAGTTTACGTATTGTAATGAGCCTATTTTTATTTTTCTATAAATAAAACTTTTTTTGTGGTTCTTAACCAAATTGTTGTGCAATCTCTAAGTCTAAAGTGACATACAATAATTTATTAGTTTCGTTTAATTTAATAGCAATTTTTCTCTTAAAGATATCTAATTAGTAATATAGGATATTATCCACGTAACAAATTGCTATCAAGCCAAAATTACACATTTGCCAGTTTTTTTATCATACGCCTATTCAGATTATTGTGACCACCGGAAATATTTCGCGAATAAGCGTCAGTAAAGCGTCGGCGTGTCAGTTTAAGGCAGAGCGTATGCGATATATACAGAATACCTGATATAAACGAGATTTAGTGTGTGCGGATACCTTTATAACTTCGGTTAAAACTATATACCCATGGCCTGCTTTTAACAGAGCACACATTTTAGATAACATGTTACGGCGCTGAAGCATTTGAAGTACATTGAAATTTTATAGGTTACTGGTATTAAGTTTAAAAACTGTTCTACAATACTCTTATTATTTGGGACATTGTCACGATTTGACTTAGATTATTACTATCTTGTGTCATCTCGGTAATTATTGATGGGGTAAAGAAAAACACAAAGATTATAGATGAGATATGACTATAAAGGTACTCGTGTTAATTCACATGGGTAAGGCACGCAAGGCCGCTAAAAAGGTAATCGAATTGGTTTAAACCTAACAACCCTCGTAAACAGGGAAAAAGCAATGGGCGTATATAACACACGGGCAATCGTCAGATCACCTCGCGGCGCGACCGTCGGGTTATCTGAGCTATTGCAACCTGTTGTGTATTTTTTAGAAGTGCATTCCACTAGATTCTGCCGTTGTAAAGTGTGCGCCACAGTGGAAAAAAAGAAACCCTAGAAATGAAATTCCACTAAAAAGTTTCAAGTGCACCACTTACAAAGGCCTTATTAATCCTACAGAGACATTGGCGCATTGCTAAAGCATGGGAAAAAGGAAATTACAAAAAAGTGTTGACTACCATGATAGCAACGTAAATTAATACTACACTTTATGACTTTGCATTAAAGTACTATGATATAACATCATAAAACATCACCCTTTCTCCGTTCGATTTGTGCTCAGTCCTTACCTTAACGGTAGAAGCTGTTTGGTATCGACTTCCGTCCCTTCTACCTACATCAACATTGTTGTAAGGGATTATGGTTCGATGCTATATTCGTCCCATGGCTTACCCGGCAAGAAACTTCGCAACACTGATGACAATAGACAAATCTCAATCCCAACTTGCACGGGAAATATTCAGTTTTAGTAAGGGTAGATACTTCGATGAGTTTGTTTCGTATGTTTGGGAAATAGGAAAGGATAGGGGATAGTCATGTTTATCCCCGTGAATGGGAAAACCAAGGGGGTTAACACACGGGCAATCGTCAGATTACCTCGCGCCCACCGTCGGGTTACTGGAGCTATTGCAGTGTGTTATGTACGATTCACACGTTCCTTCAATTTAGTAGAACCTATTAATCCGCTGGGTTCAGGTAATGTTCGTAAAGTGCCTTGCCCAAGGACACAACCGACCCAGCTAACGACCACTTTCGCACCCACAACCTTTCGGATGAAAGGCGACGCACTAAACCACCATAACAACCTGGCGGACAAAAAATAACCGTCCTGAGCATCTACCCGTTTATTTCAATTGGTAAATTACTCATGTAATCTTTTTTATGTAATCTTATTTTAATCTAAATGCCAAATACGATGGTGAAGTTTATATACAACACTATAAAGATGAAAAAGAATTCGTTTTCCCGTTCCTGTATCGTGATTATATTCGTTTGCCATTTGTAAAAACTGGGGCAAAAAATGAATAAACTAAACTAAAACTAAAACGTTATCGATTTTCATAACATACACAGAAACCTTTGGTCAAAGTAAAGAGAAATTATTTTTATGCTATAAACTGGGAAATTTGATGAAATGGTAAGGCGCTCTGAAACTGGAACCGATCTGACAGGAGCAAAAAATAACGAAGAATTATCCTCTGTAGATCTAGAAATGGATGAATTTGCAAATTCATATGAAAATGACGGTAGGATTGTTGTACAATTAATATGCTATGGTATTTTATAGGCTAACGTTACGCCATGTTTCAAAGAAAAATACATTAACTTAGTCAGAATTTTCTGTTACTTCACGCATCATTTTGTATGCCATGATAAAAATACACTGTTATTTTTCAAACCATCTATCATTGGCTAATGTCATGTAAAAAGCTCAAAACAGAAGTCTTGAGTTTTAAATTAGGCCCTAGGCTTGTATTTTTCAGCCAGTGTGCTGAAAAACTGATATAAAAAGTATGACAAAGAATGGTTAGCGCTATATGGTAGGACATTGCAAGTCGAAATCGAGCATACTACTTAAACAGCCTGAGAAGTATGGAAATCTCAATGCACATTAACTTTTTAAAATACAAATTTATGAGACATATTTTACGATTAACCCAGTGGGGGATCTAATTGATGGTGATGACTGTTTAGTCCAATGTCATGAAATTACTAAATAATAGTAAACCTGTTTGAATACATAAATTTATCTGTTTTAAACCTTACTGGGACGGCCAATCTGAATTTATAAAGGTTATATTGCATTGTAATAAAGCAACAGTTGATAATAATTGTAATGTTGATTATTTTCCTTTAACAAGTAAGCTATGCTAATAACTTAAACTTTTAAACTTCCTAATAGTTGAATATAACTGACATTACTGTATGAAACTTAAAAAATTTAAACTTAAACACAATGAGATATATATTAATATCATATATAAAAATATTAAATTAACAGTTACTATTGTTCTTTAATGTATAATTTTGCTTAACCAACCACTTTTTGTGCTTGCAGTTTAACAGTTAATCAAAGGGTCTGATATCTTTGCTCTTCCTTAGGTATGTGGTACGCAGCTTACTCAATAAGCTTCAAATTATTTACTAATTTAAAAGGCGAATGAATGATTAATAATCTTTGAACCTTGTGGCATGATGTGTTTTATTTGGCTCTAATTAGCATTTAGGTGCATGGACATTTGTGGAGTTTTCACTGATAGAAAACATTCCATTGAAGTACCGGTAGATGTTGTGTTACTAATTTTAACACAATCCGTCTTGAAGGCTTATTTATTAGTTGCTGTTTATTAGAATAACTTATGTACTGGGCAGTCTTGCAGATGGCAGCAACAAATTCCTTAAATACCTACTGCTACTGTTATATACTTTTATATACATAATATATGTTATGTACAGCTGTGCAATAGTGGACTATTTTGAAATGGTAAGGCGCTCTGAAACTGGAACCGATCTGTCAGGAGCAAAAAATAACGAAGAATTATCCTCTGTAGATCTAGAAATGGATGAATTTGCAAATTAGACTATTTATTGTCAACAAAATCACCAATATCAGGAAGCAGTTATATCTATAACACACAAATTATACACCCGATACTTAACTCTAGAATTCAGCACTGACATTCTGTTTTTTATATATCATCCTTTGTACTTTATAAATGTTATAATACTCCTAGAAAGTCTTTGTTTTTTATCATAATTGATTTTCTCACCTCAAACAGAATGATTTCTGTTCAGCGTATATTTGAACAATGAATTCCTGTCAGCGTTTCTTAAAACTTTAAGCTTGTAGAATTACAAGCAGCTGTTTAAGCATTAAAGTGTATGTGGCGATTTACACTGTTTGGTTGAAATTTAGTTTGTTATCTAATTGCACATGACCAGTTAGTCTCTCTTAATTTTGAGGTTTTTGGTAAGGAGGTTAATTTTTATGAAAACTATTTGCCACTTTACAGATTGTGACGTTTGTTTATTAGAACATATACTATAATGCTGTTTTGTCTCTGTAACACTATTTCTGTTGCTCTGTATTATTTTGTTTTAATAACAATGATTCACTCATTTGGGTAATCCGTCAACTCAAGATTGTTTTCTGTTGGGATTTTGAGCTGTTGTACACAACTTTTTCTTTGTATGTGCAATCTGCTTCTAATTTAAACGATGCAGTGCTACACAATGTATTTGTTTCTGATTTTATGGATGAAAAAGGTTTATATTCTATTTACATTTTACCAACATGTTGTTTGTAGTATATGTGTATCACCAATTATTTGATATTATATAAGTGTTTAACTGTTTATATGTGAATGTGTTTTAAAACCTGGTTTGTTGTACACACAGATAGCAAATTATTTATGGGTTAACCTGTTGGTAGATTTATTTATTTTTAACTTGTGTGTTTTTATATACATATTCAATAAACAGTCCCGGTACCAAAATTCATAGGGGGTTATGTCCCTTTTGTCCTTAGTCTGTCCAGCATATTCATTAAATGCAATTGATAGCAGACACTGAGCTTCTCTTTGTGGATTTAATGTTAGACATCTGGATAATATAAACACAATACATAGTTCTTCTATAGTTACTTACTGGTTACAGGTACAGCTGATTAACTTTGGCTGTGTACATACTGCCATTCTGGTTAATTAGCTTTGTTTGTTGTGATAGAACTTCTCTTTATCATACTATAATTATATATAATGGGTGCGGGTAATTGTCTTCTATTTGTCATACTATAACAATGGAATCGAGCGATAATAAAACTTAAAGCATTTCACATTCTTTAAAAATAAAAATATGATATCTCTACCAGTATAAATAAATAAATATCCTTTGTTTGGGTAGACATCAGACATTCTGTAAAAATTGTTTTATTCAAAATTATGTAGTAAAAAATTACTAAATATTTACATTGTTGTTATCTTACAAGTCCTTTCCTGGTACATGTAGTGTCAGCAACCGGTGTATGTGTAATTGGTTTATCATAGAACTTTCCTGGTCTGAATCGTGTACACCAGTTTGTCGAAATGCCCCTGCTATATGGGGTGGTAAGTCTTCCCAATAGTGGTGCCAGTTTCCAGCACTGTCAGCTCCAAAGCCATACAAATCCACTTGGTCACATTCATGCAGGGCATATATGATTGCGATTAACCCAGTGGATGGGTATCTTCCGTGGTGTTGTGTCCACCGGTCATGCACATACCTATAAAATGGATTTTATTATAAAATTTGTAATTTGATGTATTAATATTTATTCTGCTCACCTAATAAATGTTGGACTAATGATAACAATTTTGGATTTATCGCAAGTTACTCGACTTATAACTGGTTGATAGGTATTGGTAAGCTCCCCTGTAGTCAGTGCACTCAGTAGCCATTTCACATCTCGTGGTTGAAAAGGTAACAACACCAAACTGACATCTAGAATTAATGATAAAAAATTAAACAAAATAGTGGTCTATTATGAGTAAAATAAAGCCCATTTCAATGTGAAGTAAATAAAAAAATAGTATGTAATTGGCTGTTGCACTAAGCTTCCGCACAAACCAATTTCAGGAAATGGTATCGAAAAACTGTCTGGGTAATTGGTATAAAGTATTCTAATATATACCGGTAAGTCTTCTATGTATATGTATTTAGTAATCAATAAGAGTAGTGTGCTAGTATGATTTAAGTTTATTGAAATGATTCTGTTTATTGCTGTATTATTAGCTTATCTTTTGGCTGATATTAATAAGTACTGGTTATTCATTAATTTATGCAAAAAAGTTACTTAAACCTTTTAAATTTCAGTTTGTTGTTTCAAGTTATTTACTTAATTGCAGTCTGTCATGTTTTGTTTGCTGTTTGCTCCATAATTGCTATTCCTATTGTTGATGCCCTGGGGCAATATACCTTGAGCCAGTGAGCTTGCTGTAGCTGGATACATAAACCTGTGAGTAGTTTTCCTTCCCACGTCATTTTCAAATCCTTCTGTTGGTCCTTTGTTAAGCCGTATAACAAAATCATGAGAGTCAATAGCCTGCAAGAAATGTGTTAATAAGACAGTTAGCAGTTATTAACAAGTTTATTCTGAAACACAGATAAGATTATTCAAATGAAGAATTTCTTATGTTCTATGTTGTACATGCTTTTTACTAAAACTAATTACTAATTAAGTAATTAGTATGTATGTATTCTTAACATGTGTGTTAGCTGTGGATTGTTACTTGGCTTTGTTTTTTCCAACAAGAATTACAATATGAAAATCTTACGTTTCCATAATTTGAGTTGATCAAATTGCCTGAATTGCCCACCACAGCACATCTTCTACATAGGGCTTCGCTGTCATGATTTGGTCGTGCAAATGGGTTGTTCCTAGGTACACCTATCTTGTACAAATTTTCAAAAACCTTGTCCAAATTTTCCCCTCTACTAGACTGTAATGAGAGCCACCAATCATATACCAAATAATCAATTTCCAGTGTGCTTTCTGTCCATACTGGTTGGATTTCTGGATTAAACCGCCCTTTAAACCATCGTTTCTCAGATGCATCAAGATCTCTTCCACATTTTTTGTTTGGAAAAGTCTCATTATGTAAATGTGAATAGTTCGATCTTCCAAGGTCAATCCTTCTACCTTGTACTCTTGCTTGTTGGGGTCGTTTTCGTTCTCCTTCTACCAAATTTATTACAGGGGCTTTCTTTTCAGACATGTTTTGTGGACTTTGAGTAAGTGCATTTCTTGTGGACCATATCAAAAGCCAACTGTAGGTTATAATAATAGCAACAACCAACAGCATGGCAACTACACGGCGTGTTTTAAAGTTAATAAGCATACTGGTTATTTACAGAAAACTTAAAGGTCACAGGATTATTGATTTGGTAAGAATGCTGTAGAAATAAAATGCAATTTAGTTACCAACTAGTACTGGTACCTAGACAGGCTGGCTATGTTTAATATATATTTAAAACAATTTAGTTTAAATTATTTCACTTTCCTATCAAACCGGTAGTTTTAATTTGCTATATTCATTGCATTTTTTGCTAAATTGAACGCCTTCCCTGGTAATTGTGCTAAAAACCTGTAGTATGTTGTTGACATCTTAAGGCTACATTATGCTGAAGTGTATCCATCTCCTTCGTTTGCACTTAATGTATAAACTGCTGACCTCCTCCTTTTTCATTGGGCTTCTTTAGTTCTACAAGCCACAGAACTGAGTCTGATTGCTGATTAACCAGTACTAGTTTGCATTGTCGTGTTTGTAGTGCCTCAAAGTATTGGAACCGGTTGTTGTATTTAAGAGCTATCGTAAGGTTAATCTCAATTTATGAGTGAATAAATCAGAAAAAAAACAAATAAATCGCATGTCTTTATTTTAATTATTTGCACAATCACTCAAATTAAAATGCATGTGCATGATAAGCTTTCATTCCTGCTTATTTGTTTATATTAATGTAAAAATAAAATATTTATATTTATTTGATAGTAAGAAAACAGTTATTAAAAAGTACCTTTTTGTTCAATGGGTACAAATAAAATGAATCCTAACTCATATCCAATTGCTGCAGAGTTTGCTGTTGTTACGTTATCACCAAATTCTGCCCATTTCTCTGGTACTGAAAATTCAACCCCCATTTCCGAGTCCCAGTCTTCAACCAACGTGTTTATCATGCCCTCGCCTGCTGGTGAAACATCTCCGCTGAAGGAGACAACTACAGATCCATTTCTACTCCCACGGTTAGATTTTATCCTATGGAAAAATTATTCTTAGGTTTAGAATAACCTGCGTAAAGCGAAATGTACTTAGAAGGACACATTGATACCACGTAAAAAGTTTTAATGTATAAGTGACATGTATTGTAATATAATATATGTTCTCAATTTGCCTTGTTTAGAATTCAACCATAAAATTTATTTGATTTATGTAAATTTTTAAATTTTCTCCAGATTTTTAAGAAATGTTGACGGCTTGTGCATTATGATAACAAGCATGATTGTGTTTTCCATTAGCATCACTATTGCGCTTGTTATACAAATCTACACTGGTCAACCACAGGTATGTGAGACATAAGTGTGTGATTCATTTTTAATTGCAATTTATTTATTTTCCCTATCAGGTTTCCCCTAGTCAATACTAACCAAGACAGTATTTAGATTTATTTTAACTGATTGTACTATCTGGTTAATTGTATGCTGTTCTATGTGAAAAGTTAATCAATATTTGTTTGTTATAACCATGGAGATTTTACTCAAAGGAATTTTTAGATTAACGGACCAAGTTCTAATATATTCTGGTTATTCTGCAACATGTTTGCATAACCTATAACCTACCAATCAGGCATTACTAAACCGACAATGATATCTGAATATAAAGAAAATTTCTTTTACAGATTACACCTAGGGGTGGAGTGGTATCCAGTGATCCGTACTGCACCAAGTTAGGTTTAAATTTGCTTCAAGTAGATGCTGGTTCATCGGCAGATGCTGCAGTTCTAACAGCTTTATGTTTAGCTGTCACCAATCCACATGCTGTTAGCATTGGCGGGTAAGAAATGTACAAACAAGTGGATAGTATTTTTAGCAAGTGTATAGTATTTCCCTTATAGTCTTGAAAGAGTGTCAGTCATGTGACCTATAAGCACAAACCTTGGGACTGTGGCATGCTGGCTAACTAACCATGCTACCAGTATGTATTTTAATATGTTTCGGACAAGATATTGTAATAGAATAAAACATGCAGGTCGGTCTGTTACAAATTGTTAAAGGTGAATTGCGATGATACCCCACTCTTTGGTTCACTTTTGGTTTAAACAATTAATTTTCCAATTTTTGATGCCAGAGGTGGATTTGCTCTGGTTCATCAACAGAAGTTGCTCAAGAAGGCAACAAAGTCCTACAACTTCCGTGAGATGAGCCCGAGTTATTTCAGCAATTCATCCAATGTTGCTTCTACATTCAGCGGAAAGCCCATGCAAGAAGTTCCATTACAAATGAGCATTGCAACTCCTGGGTTGCTCATTGGACTGGAAAGGTTGCACAAAGCTCATGGAAAGTAAGTCTGAGGTTTGCCAGTTTTATTAATAGGATAGGAAAATAGGAGAAGTTTAGATAAAAGGTATAGTTTCAAAAAGAGATTTAAATCTAAAATTGCCTATTTTATGTAATAACTTGTGCAATGCCCAAATATAAAATTAAGGTTTTTTTCCTTACGAAGCTTTTTATTTAACCAGCAAAAATACACATAAAACTAAGTACTAAAATGCGCTAAACAATTAGAAACCAGAATGATAAATGGTATGTTTGGTTAAAAACACATTAGGAAGAATCACAAGCACTGGCAGAAGAGTGTGTAGCAAAACATAATTAAAATAGTTGCATTTAATGGTATATTAGTGTAGTGTCTGATAGCCATAATATTAAAATATGCAGATACTAAAATCATATTTATTTGGTAAAAACTGTGTTTAAAAAAATTATATTCTCACACAGCACACCTAGCATTGTTTTGCATCAGTGGTTACGGAGCACTGGTCTAGAATAGTGTTTTTAAAAGAGAAATATATGTACAAATATTTCAATTTGTACTTATTCACTACTCTGTAATAATATTAAATAAGTCAAGTTGTTTTTTTACTTAATTTAAAAGGAGCTTCCACAGGCTTTTGTGGTCTGATATATTAGGCCGAATTGCTGCTTTGGCTAGAAAGGGAACTCCTGTATCTGCTGCATTATCAAATGCTATACTACAACTCAACTTAACTAATATCCCTACTCCATTGAGAACATTGGTCACAAAATCTGACAACACCACAAAACTTAAGGAAGGAGATATTCTTGTTCAGCCACTTCTGGCCAATACACTGCAGGTACTTGGTTTACTTTTCAAAATCTGCTTTGAATTAGTTTACTTTGATTAACCTTTTGTTGTAGACTACTATTGATTATTTAGTGGTAAATTGCTTTAGTAGTTATGAAAATATATTTGTTTTTTATTAGTTACTATAATAGATAAGTTTTTGCCTATTCATATTGTATGAACAAAAGTCCAACTAATTGTATTGATTTTTAACCATTTGCAGGTAATAGGTATAGAAGGTGCAAATGCATTTTACAAAGGAAGTTTGACCGCGGAGTTTTTGAGGGAAATGTCTAGTTTGGGTAGCGTCCTTGCACCAGGTGATTTGAATTCCTATGCAGCGAACATCTCGTATGGCCTTCATGAGGCTAAATATGGTGGTAAGTGTAGTTATATTATGGAGGCATAAAAAGTTTAAAAAAGACTCGATTTAAAATGTACTGTATCAAAATTAAAATTCTGCCAACCTTTTACTGGACAACACATCGCATACTGAATAATTGTGAGTGCAGAAGTAAACTGTAAAGTAGAATTATCTTATTTATTAATTTTTGTTGCTTTATTTCAAAACTGTTTTAAACTAGTCGTGTTTCACAGAAAAGCTGGTAGTGACTGGGGAATACCCATCGTCTGGATACGCTTTACATTCGACCATTGACACAATGCTAGGTTACCCACCTGTCAATCAAAATTCACCACAAAACGACAACTTCCTACAGGTAATAGATGGCGGCCCTTGGTTTGTCGGATTTTAATTTCATTCTAAAATTAATTTGAAAACTTATTTAGGTGCATCGGTTAACAGAAGCTTTGAAGTATGGTTATGCGGAGTTAAGCAAATCAACTAATTCAACCCATTTGAAGCAAGGCAATATGTATGTATTTTAACAGTGTGCTGTTTTCTACTTTCGTTGTCAATAAACTAAAAATGATCTGGCTAATGTCCTAAATTTAAAAAAACAAATTGAATTATATGAGTTTTCTGTGGAAAGCACAAAATATAGAATATTTGGAACCTCAGTATTACTGTATTTTGTTACTAATTGTAAAAGTCGGCATATCATCTTGAATGAGCATTTAAAGCTGACTGTATAGACTTTTGAATGGTTGATTTTGATACTTACTGCTTCTGATGTGAGAAAGCTGTGCACAAACACATTATTTTATTTTTCCTTTTTTGTAATACATAACATTTTATTTAATATTCAATTAGTACTTTTGTTAAGTAATGTTTCTTAATATTACCATCCTTGTTTTTAATCATGTATTCAATTCATTTGGAGGTGTAATCACTAACCACACATATATAAGCCGTATTTCCATTTTTCCCAGCACATTGAGCATCGGTGCTTACATACGCTCGAAAATCAACGACACCCAATCGTACCCTCTCGCTCACTACATGGACGGTACGCAGCCAGTGGTGACACGCAATGTCCAGCAACATGTTTGTGTCATCGGCCCAGATAACTACATAATCACCATTTCAATGTAAGATTCATATTTGGTCTTTTTTTTCTGTTTCCAAATGTTATAATTACAAAAGTGTTATGTGCTCTGTGCCTCTGTTATATTTAAGGTACAAGTTAGTTCATATTCACAGTTTTTATTATACTATCTGGTGGTGTTTTTGGGTTCGTTAAATCATGTGCACCTTTTTTCCTTTTTGATCTGACATTGGGGGCATCAAAATTATTGTTGCTACGAATGTGTTCCTGAAACCAAGTAAATCTACTCCAAGAACCATGACATGCCACTGAGCTCCCACTTGCCAAAACCTGCCTTTTATAGTGATCCACATTCCACTACTTGTATCATTTCTCCAGGAGTTTGGGATCAAGTTTTGGATCAAAATTAATGTCGCTGGGTTTCCTTCTCAACGATGCAATGCTGGATTTTAGTTGGCCTGGCAAAACACAAAGTCCGCTGGAAGTGCCTCAGGTATTGGTTCGCATTGTATTTCATATCGATGATTATGTGACTTTTCTGCATTTTCTTTTTGCCAAAATGTAGCAATTGTGTCAAATCTGTGCAGCTTTGTTCTAGTGCTTCTTATACTTGAAATAGTCGCTGCATTATCCGGGACATGTGAAAGAATGAGTATATCCTTTGTCAGGGATGGGTAATTTCTTTAGTCTGCGGGCCAGATAAGGGAAAGTTAAGTTCATGGTGGGCCGGATCATTACATAAATAATATTCAATATCTTAACCACATATTTATTCACAAATGCAAGGGCCACATTACAGGGTCCGGCCTGCAGGCCATATGTTCCTATGCCTGTCCCATGTTGTAGTTTTACATAAGATGTTTTATGTGTTCTCGTTTTTTTCTTATGAAGTTACTTTCTTTTTCTTGTCAGTTTAAAGTTAAAAGTTAACCACCCTGATATTCATATCATTCCTCCTATCAGCGGAACCTTGTTCGTGGCAACGCACAACCTCTGTCTCCTCTGGTTCCAACTCTAATCATTCCATCGTCATCAAAGTGTGGTGATTACATGATTCCTGCTGCAGGTCCTCAACTTATGGCAGTCGCAGGTATTTAACTCTTTAACCGCTGTTGAAGTAATGTTTAAGACATTTCAGTTACTAACTACACTAAGTTTTTCTTCAAAATAAATTGACTTTAAATTGCAGGTGTAGCTGAGGTTTTAGTAGCAGAAGCATCTGGTCTAGCAATTACTAGCAGTCTTGCAGCAAGCCGATTTAATCAGATGCTGGATCCTTACGTGTTGCAACTTGAAGGTGGGTTTAAATTAGTTCATGCATTTGCTATAAAACATTATTTATTTTCATTGTCCAGGCTGTTTAGCTTAATAGCATAGGAGTGGGTTTTTGTGTCGTTTAGTTAAATGAGCAAGTTTAGTATATACATGCCCCATCACTGCCCACAAGGTAATCAACACCATCAACAATGTGGGAGTTTAACAGGTTGTGAGACTCTAAAATTGAAAGAATTAATCATACTGCATTAGCTTGGGTAACCAAGCCGTGTGCACAGGGCATTCTCTTTAAGATATTTTGTAATTCTTTTATTCTGTGTTAAGGACTAGAGTTGTGCTCTATAATTACTTAAGAAGAGTCAAATTTGTTTTCTGTTGATTCCGTTTTTTCATTCTAATTTTCTGATTAAAATCGTTTTTCGATTCCAATATAAATATATAGAATGCATGTTTTATGCTTTAGAAATATATTTTTACTTGAATTAAATATGGAATCAAAACATGTAAAAAAACTCCCAAGAATCCTCTTAGAACTTACTATATCATATTTTTCATAATTTTACAAAAAATGTAAATGAAGTGTGATGCAAACAGATTAAACAGGCTACTGATACTAAGATAACCATTTAAGCAAATGCTGTTCCTCATAATGTAGGATTTGAGTGGATCCAATTCTATATAGAGTTGATTGCTATAGTAGAAAAGCACAACCCTATTAATGACTGTCGTGTTTAAGTTTATCTGAATAATTTCTATTTCCCAGGTTCACAGCCGGCATCACTAGTCCAGTATCTTCAGGAAAGAGGACACAATGTTGCAGTTTTACCTCAGAACAAGACACTGGGGATCGTCAACGCTCTGATGTGGGTGAACGATAAAATTCGATTTTACAAAGACCCGCGAGATTCCAGCCAGAACCCTGGCTTGACCTTTTAACTCTTCATTTTAGCATTTTTGTACAGCGTTTACAGGTCTTACTTTTCGTTATACTGGCACATAAAATCAATAGGAAATTTGGTTTTGTCTGAACTTACTATTATTTACACAACCCAACTACTTGCTCCATCCTTGTTTGCACTTACAAAACGACTTCATCATTCCTCTTTGCACCTTATTCATTAATTCATTGCGTTTTCCTAAAATGACCAATCTTTGATGCACTTTCCGTATAATTCTGGTACAGTTTACACAATAAAATCAAGTGGTTTTTGTTTTTGACAGCTATGTGCAATATATTTTTAGAAAGTTAGTTCGTACTAATTGATCAACGGCACAATCTGTCAATCTTGTTTTATGTCAATTTTATTTTTTAATTTAACTTATTTATTTTGTTTGCATGCATATCTATCTCGTGTGTTGTACTTTTTGCTATAGTTGCCACTCGTGCATAGATGCAATGGTTGAATAAAGTAACCTGTGTAGTAAAGATTAATAGTGATGTAAGCAACACAAAACAAGTATTTGAGAAAAGCTCTGCAGGTTGGGTTAAAACATTGTGGGACAAGGCAGCACATTAATTGCGCAGTATATGTACATTGAAGTAACAGTTTTAGACAGTCTTACATACTTTATTTAAGAAGTAATCAATAAAACTGGATATTTAAAAGCTGCTTTAGTATGTGTTCATTGTAGTCAAAACTACATAACTGTACTGATCTGCAGCACTGAAGAGTTTGGAACTAACCACATCACATATCAGCCAATGTTATCCAAACATCTTAAATTTTTTTTCTAATTGCAATCACAAATCTTAAAAAATAGCCATTATCAGCCCGGTAATTTCAAACTGTTGGCTTTTAATTGATTTGCTAACTTGATTCTGAAGTTTTCAAATACTCTGTACAAACTTATGATGGCTGATATGGTACCCTCACTTACTTTATTGGCTGATGCAATACTAAAGAAAAATTAACATCAATTTTAAAAGAGTGTATTTTTATTTTTGCTCTAATATAGCTACAGCTATGAATCTAAGCTTAGCATATTGTGTACATTGTAGTGGGAACTAAGTAAAGTGACAACCTAAAGACACAATATAAAGGTGTACTACCATAACAAATTCTGAGTTGCTAATTGAAAAATATATCTACAAACATCAATGCCTTTCAATATACACATATATATATGTCACAGGTAATCAATCAAAATCAGAAAGACTGAACAGACACCAGATCCGACATAAATTCATCCATATCAAGCTGCTCCAACTCTGCCTCCATATCATCCACATCAATCTCCTCCTCTTCGTAGAACTCAATTTCAATATTGGAAACGTGCAGCGTCAGCTCATCAATCCTCTTCTCCAGGATTTGCTCTGGATGAGGGATGTAAACCGGCTCTTCCTCAATTTCCTCTTCGTATTTCTTTAAACCTGGTTTTATTGGTGCTGTAATTTGGGTTCAATGGTGCAGTGGTTTGTTTTAGTGGGCATGAACCGGGTCATGCCTAATTACTTAAAATAATTTATTCATGTTTTTTTCATGAATGGTAAAATAAACGGTATTATAATTTTGCACATTACCATGTGCCCACTGTTTGTGTATCGGAGCTATTGCTCTGCATTAAAGACGTTTTTACTGTTTTAGTATTAATCCACTAGGTCAAAGTGTAAACCACGAAGTTTGTAGCCCAAGGCGACACCTAAATGTTATCAAATAGGTAGTGCTGAATTGAAGCTAGTGTTAATAAACATCACTCAAAATTTTCCCTAAACTGTGCACACATAGAATTTGTCCATAGTTAATCAATATTTTGAAAAGAAACATATCTTTAACACAGTTTTCAGAAGAAAATTACCACGCAATGATACTAGTGAAAATTGAAATGACTAAAGCACGAAAGCATACTATTTGATGCAGGCATCAAACTGCTGATGTATCCAAACAATTGTTTTTTCATGTAATCCACAACTTCGAATTGATTATGAGTTCGTTCCAATTCAATGCGGGCCTGAAATGAATTTTCTATGAATATTTATTTTTTCTTGACTTTTCTTTCTGTTGCAGCCCATAGTTGACTATTCTTGTAGTTTTTTGTTCCACCTATTGATTGTCTGCCAAATTGCTGGTTTCGCCCTTGCAACTAATCAGCTGACATGTTACCATTGAAATGGGCCATTTAATGTTTGCTTACAAAGTAATTTACATTGAGTGTCATCTCTGATTTATAAATTTTCACACTAAGGTAGCCATTAAAATAAATTACTTGATGACATTGTAGCAGAATAACACCCGGGTATCACATAACCTATCACAAATTTGTTTAATCTTACCCTTTTAATACTTTCATCCAATATTACAATGAACATGTTAAGCAAAGCAATAGTGCAGACCCCTGTAAAAGCAGAGAAAAATAATGGGCCGAGCAATCTGTCGGCTTCCTGCAATCCAGTAAAATCGAACCGGTTCAAGAGCATCGAGAACATTTCACCGGCCTGAGGATAAAAAACATGTGGAGATGTGCATGTGGAGGGTTATATCAAAATGAGCAACGAAACCGCCCAACACATTTTAATGGGGCGGTATAGTTATTTGGTAACTATAAATGAAGGTGTTGGTAGTGTTGCTAAGTATGTTGAAGAGACAACATTCGAAATGTATGTTGAATGGCCACAAGAGATTTCTTTTGATCAGTTAAAAAGGGCTAGGACTTTTATAACACATTTATAGATTATTTTATAGAGATAATAACAGTTGTAATAACTTGTGCAATTGGCAGGTTACATAATACCCACAGTTGGATTGTCAGAGCTATTCTAGTATGTTCCTTACATGGATTTTTAATGGCCCATATGAGTCCACCAAAGTAAGCCAATGACCATTACATCTCTTGCCCGAGGACACTACACGAGTAGGGTGGATATTAAACTAGTAACCGTTTGAACACAGCATACAACTTTAACCAACACTAGTAAATAAAATTTAAAGTGGAACTAAACCCATAGATTGCGGAAATTAACCTATTAAATAGAAAATTTGGCTGTAAACTGTTTGGCTTACCCCTGAAAAAATATCCCTGTACGAATACACACTCTGCTCAAACCATAGATTTGCCAGGAAGAGAAAGCCCATGAAATAAATGCTGAACATGATCGAAAATAGCATAACCGGTTTCGCTGCAAAGGCGAGAGTGACGGAAAGAAGGCGAATCCGTTGGTTAAATCTCAGAAGTCTCGTGAACTTAATTGTAGCGAGGAAGAGAATAAAGGCCATCAAATAACGAAATACGTCGTCCCATAAAACCAAGTACTGGAAGTTTACAAATGTCTCTGTAATGGCAACATGATTTATTTGTCGTGTAGCAAAACTAATATTTCAGTGTGAGAATAGTTGGTTATAAAGATAAACAAAGGCTGGCAAAAATGTTGGATTACTGGAGATATTATTATATGTTGTATATAAATAAAACTACTGCTTTTGTTTAACTAATTAATATGCTTGGTAAAATAATGCCTGTTAGGCGCTTATTCAAGAATACAAATGTTTTATGATGGTTCTTGCAACATGAGACTGATGATATGATGTGTAAGACTAAGCCACCCACACAGACTAAAACAAAACCATAAACTTTCATAAAATATATTGTAAAGTGATAGTCATATAAAACATCTCATTGTGAAGAGATAGTAAAATGTATAAAACACCTCATGTCGATATAGTAAAGCAAAGTGTAAAATAAGAACAACCTTTATCCACATCTAGTTGGATCCTGTTTAATGTAATTTGCGCCTGAATATAGCGCACACCATAAATTGCTGATGCTGATACGGACATCATAGCTGATAAGAAATCAATGCAGTTCCAAAAATTGTTAAAATATTTTCTCTTTCGTTCCTTGATGAGTTTGCAAATCTGGTAAAAAGTAATTAGTGAAAAAATATAACTGTGAATCTGGATAAAATAAAAACACTAAGCAGTTAACAGTTAAACTTGACATATGTCTAAAACCAGATTGAATAATAAATAATTCATAAAACAACGTTAGAAATTGTTTAAAAGTAAGGTTAATAGGAATTTTTACAAACATGTTTTGTTCTGTAACATTAAATCAGTTTAAAATTTAAATTGGGTCCAGCCACTTTTTTTCATTGAAAAAATGTGTGTGTACTCACCTGGAATATTTTATACAGGAGAACCAATACAAAAATGATATAGGTTATAACTAGCAGCAAGCCCTTGCCATCAATGAACTCATAAAGTCGTATGGGGGAAATAACGGGGAAGGGGAAAAAAGCCCCATTAGCTGATCCTTCCAACAATAAAGTCACTGAAGCAAAAAGATTTACGTTTGCATTGTACATCTGAAAATAAAATTGGGGAAAAACTTATATAAAAATATGAGGTACATATATGTATTTTTTGCATGTATAAAATTTTATTATATATATATATATATATTTAAAAAAATTGATAACAAAATAAATCTTCTGATGTCTTATGTTAATCATGAGATAATCGATCAATAACCGATTTCTGTTTTTTAGAGTATTACTCCACATGTATTGTGATATATTACATAGAATATGTTTTACTGGCAATGATTTAATTTCCTCAAAAATATGTAAGGAAGTGTTATTGCATTGGTAATCATCACTGGGTTAATAGAGCTATTGGGTGTGTTGTGTATGAATGAGACATTCTTTTAATGTATCATTCATACAAGAACCTGTTAATCAACCGAGCACAGGCGATGTCTGTTGCTTTGCCCAAGGACGTAATCGACTAGCTAAAGAACACTTTAGTTTCTTCAACTCTTTGGGTGAATGGCTGTGGTTTTGTCCGTTTTTCTTGCTTGCTTTTTTGTTATATACCCATGCTAATTTTCTTAATTAAAACAATGAAACAAAAATACTAAATTAGCACAGTAATCACACTTTAACAGCCTTGGTAACCGGACTCTGGATTATGATTTTTAAAGGTTGTAACATGTTTTTCTAACAACAAGGATATGCAAGTCTTGACTGCCCTATCCTTATGTTGTAAAATAAAAAGACAAAATGAAATGGAATAAAATAAACAAAATAGCGTTGCTGGAAAAAAATAATAAATCAACATACAGTGAACTGAATAAAGATGGCAGCAGTAGGTCGGTCCACCCAACCGTTATCTTTTAATTGTTTCAATATTTTGCGGCTCTTCTTAGCAGTGTTACCGAGCGTTACCGAGTAGCCACCACCATCGTAGATATTATGGAGCCCAGTGTATGGGTACCCGTCCAACTTTCTGTTACAAATTTAAAGTTAATAACCTATCAAGCAATATCTTGTATTTTAACATTTCATGTAAGCATATGCTAATACTTTCCATATTACAACTAGTATTAAGCCTATGGTCATCCCATTCATGGCAGAATTTTGACGGTTACCATCATTAAAATATATGTGGGCTTCACTGAACGAATCAGCTCATTGACTGTGTTACACCAGTATCTGGGATTTATAGATTAAATAACCCCATTATGTTTAGGCAGTATACTGCAGTAGTCAAATCTGGATGGTTTCGAGTTTGATTTCTACCAAGACCACAGAATTCCATATCCACCAAAATAACAACCAGTAGTTTGCGAATTGTCATTGTTTGTTCTGTATTTGCGAATTGAATTAAATTTGCGAATTTGTCATTGCGAATTGTCATTGTTTGTTCTGTATTTTCGGTTTCTTTTTGGTTGCCTTGTGCC
>CH002904.1:743572-758529 GCA_000149265.1 Ciona savignyi | reverse complement strand
CTTTGAGGCAGAATTCCCCTGAACCAGCTTGATACAAATCTAACATACAATTTTATTGCTGTAACCTGATATATCAAAGTATAATCATTGGGTGATATCGGAATACTTCTGTCCACATTTAAACCCTCATCCTTCCAACCAACACAGAGTATATCAAAAGTCGTGTTCACTGCAGCACCTGCAGGAAACACCAAATTAGATTACAAAATGGTTTCTATTTACAGGTGTGAAAAATGAGAGTTGCTTTAAGTAGATAACACTGTTAAAATAATTAGGCATGTTGACAGAGCTATGTCAGTTTAAACATACAGGAAAAAATAATGCAAGATTGTGATTACCTGTGTAATCACAGTTGTTTTAATTTCCTTGTTTTTGTTTAACTTATGGTGCAAAATAAAAAGGCATACAAAATTAAGCTTCTAAATGGCACTTATTTGTAAAATTTAAAAAAAAACTTAAAATAGAAAAACCTCAGAAATATGAAAATGAAAGCTAACCTTCCAAAGGCGAAACTTTGCATGAGCCACTGTAAGGTGGAAGGTTAGTTAGTATTTCCATCTCAGTGATTCCAGGTGTTGTAAATTCAGTGTTGCCAGTCACTCTTGCATGGTATTTCTTACCAGGTTGTAGCGAATGAGGTTTTAAAACCAAGTAGATGCTTTCTGTGCCTAGGGATGGAATACAATATTATTTTTATTCACGAGGATATGAACCATAGTTGTTATACCAGATGGATATTTTCAAAATGGGGGATATGTTTCTATGTATTTATTGCTTTTCTTGCTTAGGAAAGCATTTTATTTGCTTAGAAAAAAAGAATATTACAGTAGGAAAAAGCATATTATTTGTCATATCAGATTTGGTTTAGTTCTCCATATTTATATATACTGTTGAAGCTAAATCTCAACAGTCGGCGCGATGTTTGGGCCGTGACGAATAAGTGACTATTCTCATTTAATGCTCAATTCAAAGTGTATTTAGGTCAAACGTTCCAGCAATAATTCAAACAACAATATCAGGAATCAGGAGATTAAATTTAGTTATTGATAGTCACTATAATAAATAAACAAAGAAAAACATATTAATCTTATATAAAGGTTACAACTAACTTATGACATCGCAGAAAACTGGCGCAAAACTGAAACACGAGTTTAGGAAATAAAACAAAGAACGGAAAATATGCCGATAGGTGGCGCATTAAATATTTTAAACAGCTGGGTTATAGTGTACACAAAAGGGGGTTGTTGGCGTCAACATATACCAACCTGTAGCAGAAAGTTCATTCAAATTTCTGACATTTTCAAATAGTTCCTGTGTACCATTATGTTCCATTTGAACAAACAACTCCCATGTATAACTTATACTGTCATTTGAGTACACAACAGAGTTCTCCCCAACTTGCTTAACGGCTAATGCTACTGCAGTTCGGATGTTCGTTTTAATGTTGCAGTTAACTAAGCAATCAATCCTGAAAAATAAGTTTATATTAAATATTTTATAATTTCTTGCAAAAGAATTTCTTCAAAATATCACTGGTATATGAAAATTATAACAGCTATTTCGTTTTTTTTAATTCAAGTAAAAACTATTTTAAGATTATTTTTGTGTTTTGAATAAAAATATGTTGTTCACCTCAGTTTTGGGGGTTCTCCTCCTGAAAGTTCTAAAACTTGAAAAGTCGTCGCTTTTCGGTTGCTTTTGTCACTGATTTGTAATCGGATGACATAATCGTTGTTGTCAGCCAGTAAAGAAGTGTCGATCTTAAAACAATAAGTGTCAATTTGAAAGAATAGTCCTTAAGAGGGTGATACAAAAGGTGAAAAGAAAAAAAGGGAAATGTCATTATTAAACATTTAACTTAATAGATCTAGTTTAAATCTATTATATATAACATATCTATGACATGGTGTTACAGCTTGCCAAGCACAATAGCCATCATCCAGGTTTCCATTCTACAATCTTTCATTAGCAACCTAATATGACAGCAATGAGTAATTTTACCAATAAAAATTGCAGTTTGTCGCTTATAAGTAGCTAAATAAGTATAATAAAAATTTTACATATATTTTGTAGAGCATTAGAACATCAAAATACAGCATGTGCCAGTCAAGTTAGAAGGATATTGCAGTATATTATTAAAACAATGCTTTTTATATTACCTATTTACATAAATTAGTTTTAGTGGCATTACTTTAATACCATACTAAAAAACACAAGTGACTAGCTAGCTGACCAATGTCGTATCACTTAACTAATCCGCCAAATACTGAATTGAAATCAATGCAATTTTAAAGTAAGGCCGAAAAAAATATCAGAAGAAATCTTATGTTGACCATGATTGTGATTCACTATAACCTTTTTATAGCATGAATAAAGCAATGAGCAAGGAAGACAAATGTACCGCTTATTAGGAATTACACATAACGCAAATGGGAAGCAAATCTTAAAATCACCAATTTTGAGCTAAGTAACAAAGCTTTAAATTACTAAAGTTATTAAAATTCTGCCACCTGTATTTTATCACAGGTAGAATTGAATATAATAGAATGACAAGCAGCATTTATGTTGCCATCCAATAGACCATAATAGCCCGAAGTCAAACATTTCGATGTAGAGTTCATGAATTGGAAGGAGTAAGTACCTGAAAAAAGTTGATATATGATATTATGATACAAACAATAGAGAGGGATAGACATGTTTAAGGTTTAATCCCTGCACCCATTATTGTATGACATGTTGTGTTCATGGGCTGTGGCTCTTGGATCAGTTAAGAAAAAAGTGATTTTTTTAGATTTTGTTAAACCAATTAAACCACATGGTTGTCCGCTAAAGGACACATCTCCTAGTTAGCAACCAGGTTTGATCACATCACCTTTACTGAAGGCCCAAGAAATGTGATGAAGTATAAATTAAATCTTTTTTCAGTCTTCAATTTTTTTATAAAAGGTTCTATGTCCTGAATGTTTTTCTTGTGAAAATTAAAATAAAATAGGAAAATAAAAAAAAATGTTTAAAGTAACAAAAAACCAATAAAAACCAAAAAATACAAACTTGGAACATCGCAGCGATATTGCGTCATCATACAAGCATCAAGTGATTTGTTTGAAAGTTGAATGGAATTGAGCGTGGCGTAGTTGCTAAGCCAGATAGCAGGAGTTACCATGCATGTGCGCTTTCCATTGCAAGACTTCATAAAAATGTCACTTAAATTGACATCGACTGTTTGGTTGCTGAAAATTAATATTAAATGCAACTTACTGCAAATTTTTCTTCATAGCTGTATTATTAATAATCTTGATTAAACTAACTTGTAATTTATCATACATTTTTGCACAAATTAGTCTGTTGGTTGGTGTGATTTTAGTGTCTTTACTGATTTTATCTACCCTGAATGTTTCTTTGAAAGTAATATTTATTATCTTTATTGCCATAATAAAAAAAGAACTTAACTGAATAATGTATACTACTGAGTCTAACAGTGAATGTTTGCATGTTACAGTTTTCATTTATTTAATGTAATTATGTCATATACCTTTCCCTTGTTTTCTAAAAAGTAAATACAAATTCTAAGGAATATCACCTTAAACAGCCAAATTAAATGTGCATAATTGGTAGCACATTGTGTGTGACCTACCAGCCAAGATTAAAAAGGTTTCACATATACATCTTATATTCAGCAAAATGGGATAATCGCAGGTAAATATAAAAGTTGGAGCAATGGGAACATTTTAGTCAGTTATTCCAAAACTGGTAATAATTTTAAAAAGCTTACCTTATAGTGAGATTAAAAAAGAAAGCAGATTTGACTTCTAGAAGACGAAGGATATTTGGGCAAGTAATTGTGGCATTACCGCAGTAGGAAACTCTAAGCCAATCTGGTAAACAATCCATTATTAAAGTTTTTAACCTATGCTGTCAAACAAGCATATTCTGAAAAATCATGTTTATTTCCATTGATGGAAAATCGCAGTGGGACGCTAAAACATAACCATCTAATTACTTTATGCTTACTGTCAGAATAACATAGCTATTGCTGTGTGTTGTATAAGATGGAGACATTGCTACAGTGTTTGTTCAAGGTACTGCCCAATAAGTGTGTTGTCCAGAATAAAGCTGATCAAATAATAACCAGTTTGGAACCCAATATTTTGACTGACGGTCGATGCCCTGCCACTTGGCCATTTGGCCTCACGAGGGTAGCCATTCAGGTTGTATATGTTGCATAGGATTTATGATTAACCCTGAAGTAGAAGCATGGGCTCGGTTGCTATATAACAACACCTTTGCATTAATGGGCTGACAAGTAACAAGTAATATCATTGATATTGCACCTGGTTTTCCATCAAATAGAATCTCCACTTCATCTTTTGATTCGTTCACTGATCCTGCGATCTTCATTGGACATGACCATGAGTAGGTGAAGTTGGACGATGCTGAGGTTATATTTGGGTTAGAAGCATCCAATAAACTCTCCTCACTTGGATCATATGATGCAGATCCTGCATCCATCTCCACCACTGTACCGTGGCTTACAGCTCGCCGGATCCCAAACGTTATCCCAGCAACTAATGGGGGTAAGATCACCTCCAGGTAAATGCAGTCGGAAGAAACAATGCCTGCCACTTGGTACATTGCAACGTTTATACAAACCAAATGTGGACCCACTTTAAAAAATCGGGGTTTGAATGTAACGTCCTCTGATTTAGACGTAAATGATACACCCAACATTTCTTTAAATTTAACAGTGGGCGTTTCAAATTTCCGTGCACTTTGGTGCAGTTCAACATATTCGTCAGATTCTTCTTTTTGAGTATCTGGATTTGTAAGTTCCAGGCTTGTTTTGTGAACTATGCTATAAGCTTTCCATGTAATCACAGTTCTGCTCGTCAGTGAGCAATCAATACTTATCGATGAAAATGAGCGAAACTGGAGAAAACTGAAAATCCGTTGAGGATTGGTCAGTGAATTTTCTGGCAGCTTTTCAATGGAAACAGTCGGAAAATCACACACGATCTTAGTTACTGTAATGTCCAAGCTTATCTCAACAGATGACACTAAATTGAAACCATTGATTTTTATCTGTAAAAATATGTGTTAGAAACTGCTTAAAATTTGTTATACCTGTTTTTGAATAAAAAGTTCATGTATTCGGAAAAAGTAGATTAAAACAAATTAATGCTGTAAACTCTTGAAGCCCAAAAATTACAAGGGGGAAAAAATTAAATAGTTTTAGGAAGGATATAATATTCCTGTTTATCCCTGGGGCTTTATGGTTGAAAATCAGAGTTGGGTTACCGGGATTGATGCAGTGTGTTATACATGACTAAGTTGGTTCTTCTTGGTTCAACCCAATAACCAACTGGGTTCAGGATACATTTTACAAAGGACTGGCTGGTCAGCAGAAGTTTGATGGTCAAAAAACACAGCCATATATTAAGGTCAAACTCTCACTGTTATAAATGCAGGTTGTGTGTAGACGTGCTCCATTGTCAAGTTTAATGTCACTGTCCCATCTGCCAATTTTCCCGCTGATACATTATAATAAGAGAAGTTGCGGCCACTGAAAATTGATCTGTCTTCCGTGATAAGGAAGAAACGATCCGGATCAATCCTTGGATCAGATGTGCAACCTCCAGTTAGCCCGAAGGATGTGATGCCAGAGGAATCCCCAGGATCAACAAGAAAACAAGAATCTGTTCCAATCTTTATAGCGAAAAAAACACAAAAGTTTAAAAAAAATCTAATTTTAAATAAAAAAACTGTAAAGGTGTGTTTATGTTTCTTTTTATTTAGGGTATTTAAACTGCATGGTTACATTTCTAATTAAAAACAAAACAAACCTGTTTCACTGAAAATGAAATATTGCTTGTTTTATTTGCGACAGGAGGTTCCGCGTCAATAAAAGCAAGATCCTTTATCACCGATATAACGTTCAACCTTTTCATCTTCCATGTTTTGCTAACTGGGTTAGCAGCAGTCACATTGATGGCGTAACTTCCCGATTTCAAAAATCGAACTAATAGAGTAGTCTCCCACAAATAGTTGAATTGGTTTAATTTGGATGCAATATTGGATCCAAGGAAAGTGACCTCCGGGATAGTCAGTTTCCGTAGCCGCTTTATGTGAACAGTATCTCGGAAAAGTTTAAAACATGGAAAATAGGAAACAAATGTTTATACCTTATGTGTGATAAAGACAGTTTTACCACAGGTAATTGCCAGCTACCTCTCTCATGCCTGTATGCTGGGTTATAAAATACTATATTGCGCTGTATGGTTAACTTTAGGTTTAAATAAAAAAATATTTACTAGTTTGAGGAAACGACCATTAATTGGTTGGGTAAAGCCAAAAATTAGTACCCTTCTGGGTTATGACCTCCATTCTCATCTACTAAATCATAAATTGTGTAAGGTGATTTACCAAGCAACACAGAAACAATAAAAGTTTTTATACACATAATAAAAGTAAAACAAAAAAAAACAGCATTATATTTTGCAGGCTTGGCCTATTAAAAATATAAAAGAAGTTTTCACTAACGTTTTGACTGTGTTGTCAGTCAAAAGATGCACCTCCCCACTGCTTTTGAGTACATAAGCAGTGTGGTAGCCGTTTTCATTGTAGTCAAAGTGAACACTAACACCTATGTTGTTGAACTGCCATATCATGTTCACATTTGAACCATTGTAAAGCCCAGCAACTAGTTTTAGGGCACGGCGTTGCTGGTAGCTGTGATAAGAAATGTTATTAAATGTTTAACGTGAAACACTGTCTTCTGTTGCCAAAATTATAATAGTGTATTAATTGGATAAACGGGATGTTTAATGTTTGGATTTAGCTGAGAATCTAAAAATGCAAGGGTGTTATCACATGGGCGGTAATTGTCATATAACCTCAGCCCACCTTCAGGTAACCAGAGTTATTGCAAATTGATATACAAGATTGATACATTCCTACTGTTTTGGTTTAACCCATTTATCCACCGGGTAGATGTTAAGTGACCCAGGCAAAAACACAACTACTTAACCTGGAAGTTTTTAATCCAATAAACATTTGAGCAGTAGGCCACCTAAGCAAATGAGTTATTATCAACTTTTAGCAACCAGTTAAAATCCTATGAATTAGACAACGTTTTTTAAATGGCAAAAGCTGTGTATAATAAACTGTCATAATATTTGGTTTTATGCTTTTAAACTGTGGTCCCAATGGTTTTGTAACTTTGATTGGTTAATTAAAGATAAAATTACCTCTCATCAAAACCAGGCTTCCCATACACAAGTGCATATATCTCTGACGATTCTTCAAAGATATCGACTTCATTCAATTCTTCATCAATGTCGATGTATTCTACGTTTAATGTCACTGCGGTAACAGGGTCGTACACCTTCACGACACTTGTAAAAATCTTAGTTCTCTCACTGACATCATTGTCAGCTGTAATTTCAATTGAGTACAGTCCAGCTTTTGAGTAACCATGCTTAAAATTTGCATCCAAATCCACCCCGAATAAAACCGGACTAGCAAGCTTGCTAACTGAGTTGTCTCCAAATTTTACAGTATAACTTAAGTGGGAGCCTTTGTTAATAGACAAAATAAATAAGATGGTGTGATGTACTGATACGTCGACTGTGGTTGTATCCGTTACAGTGACTATCATTTCTTTATTTTGCTCCAGATTCGAAATGGCAAGTGCAATTTCCCCAACTGTCTCCATGACTTTGAAAAAGTAACTCAATGACAAAGTGCTCACTAAATTATAAAGCTGAGCTTTCACGAGATTATCACCAACATTTTCACGGGAACACTTAAAAGCCACAGGGAAAATATCTGGGGAGAATTAAATGGAGATTTTAAGTAATTTCGTCAGTATGACTGATTACAAGAAGTTGTTGTATTTTTAAGAAATATTAAAGTAGGATTTTTTAATACTTAGCAATAGCTTAAGCAACCCCGATGTTGGACACAAGGAAATCTGACAATACCGTGTTCAATTAACTGCAGTTTTTTTCAAACCAATGGATTAACATAGCATCTTTTTCTGTGTAAAAAATTCAAAATCACAGCACAATATAAAAATCTTTACCAAGCTCATGGTTTCCATAATAATACTGTGTTTGACTGCTTCCTTCTCTTCCTGGGAACTTCCATGTTGAATGCACGTTATTGGCCCATCCATTTGGAACTGTCCCACTACCCGTATGGGTGAGTTTTGCTTTTAATGAAACTTCACCAGGGGGGTAGGCAATTGGGGGTACAGCTACCACAGTCAAATTAAAGATACCACTATGCAAAGGGTTCTGCACTATTAGTGTATCACCCAGGTTTATACTATAACGATCAAATACATTCCACACCTCCATAGAAACAGTGTAATTTCCAGGTGTAAGATATCTATAGCGGATTTCATGGATATCAATATCAAGTGGTGTGGTCCTGGTAGAATTCTCGCCAAACATTAAAGCAGGAGAACTGTCACCGAAATCAATCTTATAAAGAAGTTCCGATCCAACTAATACAGTGGACTGCAATACAACATCCTCCATTTCTGAACGCAGGTATCTGCTGCAAAAGTGATGAATTTTACTTTTTAAAATCAAACATTGGGAGTCTGATAGATACCCATTATTGGTCCTAACCTAATCAGACATGTATGTGGGCAACTAACACAATGCTGAATAATAAGTTTAGAAAACATTCAACTTTAAGCAGTGTTCGTGTAGATCGAAATTTTAGCAACCAAACTGTGTGGCAAAGATTATCTGACTAATGGAGTATATAGTGAAAAATATCCATACCTTGGAGAAACCAGCAGTAGGCTATGCCCTTTTATATTCAAACCAATTTGCAGATCATCAGTTAAATTTAAGCTGCTGACATTGTTGTAAGCATGAATAGTTATTGTATGCATCTGCACTCTTGCATATCTAGAAAAACACAAGTCATTTTTTTTAAATTAAGGATATAATAATTTACATAACAAATTATGATTAAGTAATATTTACTCTAATATAGAAAAGTGTACAATAAAGATTAACCTTCCAAGGTAAGAGCTAGCTTTAGAAGAAATGTAAGCAAAGTGTTGATCAAAGGTAATTAGATAAAGTCTTTGATGGTATTTGATTTATCAAAATGTATTATAGAAAATAGGTATTACAACTAAATGGCTGTACAGTCCAATATCGTAGAAAAATACTGCACAGGTATAAATTCAAATTTATGGATGTAAAAGCTTTTAGGTATGAGGGTACAGAAAAACTATTTAATTATTTAAAATGATTCTCTAAAATTCGAAAAAACTAAAAACGTGGATTTGAAGTCTACCTGTGAACAAACATCATTTGATTTGTTGCTTCATTCAAAATTAAATCCAAAATAAGAATTGGTGTTTCATCTCCGAAATCTACCGAGACGTGTCCAGTTGGTGTAGGAGTTCGATGACTGAGCCAAAACGTGGTATTTTCATATGGCACAATTGCAGGATTGATAGAAAGTTCTAAATTGGTGATGGGGACTAGTACCGACATATCAAGTTGTTGTGAAGACACCCCAAGTGCATTTGTGGCTTCCACAGAAATGAAATATAAACCTTTGCGCTCATATGTTAAGCAGGCAACTCTGAAATAGAAACTAGTTTTTAAAAGAAACTTTTATATAATCTTTTTATTATATTTTTATACAAGTATTAATGTACTGGTCCTCCATTACTGTAGTATGTGTTATTCAACCAAAGTTATTCAAGCTTGCCATTCCCATTATATAAACCTTACCATTGTACATGAATAATGCACTAAATGTCTATTGCACCTACTCAGTGATATATGGTAATTACCCACAAAAGAGAGACATAAATCTACAGATCTAAACTTTCTGTAATTACTTATGTGTAAGGTATGTTTATTAATAATGTACTCAGATTAGTTTAGTTTATTATTAGTAATAAAGATAATAGCAAGAAAAGGTAAAAAAGGAAGAAAAAACAAATTAACTACAGTAGTTAAAACACATAAGCTTCATCTGGCCACATCTGTGTTTTTGTATAATATTATAATGCATGTAATTACTGCACGTTTCAACTACTTTAGTTTTGCCATTTATATCTGTTTCATTTTTTATATGTAAAATACTAAAATAGGTGAAAGAGGTTAAAAAGCAAAACCAAATACCTTGTCCTACACTCATCTTCCCCACAATATTCAACTACATCGTGTTCAGGGTGATCCTGATTGTTAAATGTCCAGCTCAATATAATGTTGCTTCCGGAGGTTATGTTTGCTTCCATGCATACCTCTTCATTTATCTGCACTATGTCTTTCAACTTGCGCAGAGTGAATCCAACAATGGGAACCTCAAATGCAACATAAGTTGCCGCGCTTGGGGATGGGTCTGTGACGCCATTATAACATGAGACAAGCAAGGTGTAAGTTGTAGCTTCTCCTGGAAGCAGGCACTGGTTTTCACTCCCTGGGTCAATTACGTAGAGTTGTGGGGGTATTCTTGCGGAGCCTTGGTTAGAACTGCGATCAAAATACATCATTTCCTCATTTGAGTTTTGTGGGTCATTAAAATACTCTTTTGTCACTTCAGGTAAAGATAAGTTGCCAAAAAACACTTGGCAATCGATGTGTGAGCCTTGGATTACGTTCCATGGGTGTACATATGGTTGGCCATATTCTACCACTGCATCAGTTGGAGAGACAATACCATGAATTAATTTATGCACAACTGCAAGTGTATGTACAGTTCTAATCTGTATTCGGTTCCAGCACCTGACTGATAAGTTGAATTCACCTTCAGTTTGATACCTGTGGTAAGTTCGAGGGATTGGCAGTTGATCCAAAACTAGAGTTTCAGATGAAGATTCATCTCCATAATTCCATGTGCACTGCATATATGTTCCTGACAAACCAATAGTTCGAATCACGGCTAACTGACCAGGTTGGACCACGTCCACCTCAACAGAATAAAGTTCAACTTTTTCAATCTCTTGCAGAACAATAATTTTTAGATCTCTCGTGTAAGCTTTGTATCTAGCCGTGTTTCTAGCATTCATTTCAATCATCTTTGATCCTGAAGTATTGTACGAATGAATAAAGACTGTTGTGACAAGGGTGGTTGCGTTGTAAAAATTTTCATAGACAGAACCATCGCCGAAACTTATGGAAAATTTAATTTTTTCTTCATTGCAAACTCCGCCTGGATTTTTGTAGTTTAAACATTGCAAACTGGACACTCGAATTGTCAATGGCCCATTTACATCTATCATAAAATCAGTTGGATCGACAGTAAATTTAAACGACGTAATAGGAAACACAGTAGGCACAATTTTTGGGTTATCGAAAGCACCAGAAACATAGACTGAGGCCCGCTGCTGTCCAAGAAGGTTCACCCCACACATAAACCCACCACCCCACTCCGTAGATCCACAAAAATCGCCAGCATTGTAAGTCAAGTGCTTTTGTGAAAACAGTGGAAAATTTAATGTTTCGTATCCACGCTGCATTTTTGAATCACTTTCAAGGAATGTGGAAGATGAACAATCAGCTTTTCCCAGTGCAGTTAAACTTTGCAACTGGCTTTTCGTAAAATCAGGCTCCATACAAGCACACTTCCATGAGGCTAACCCAACTACTGAGGAATTGTACTTCCGGTAGCATGCATTCATACAAGCTTGTGGTAGGCTGTAGGTTCCAATGGAGTTGTCAACATCCGCATATGTAGCAGAGATAAAATCATGAGTGTGGACCATTTCATGTTGAGACAAATCGTTATCAAAATCAAAACACCCCTTGTAGAAAGGATCTGTAATACATTAAGGTTTACACAAATAAAATATATATATATATTGATCCTGATGTATATAAATATTAAAATAATTATTATTTATATTTATATATATATATATATGGAGCAGTTGGTTGTATTAATAATTGTAAAGAATATCTAATATTTTCAGTTTTACTCTATCAGTTTTAGTGCAAACAAAGTAATTAAAATACTTGTTATAATGATCACCTTTAACCAGTGGTCTTTGACAAATCACACCAGCAGTACCAGTTTGTTCATAGCTCCATAAAAAGGCAGGACTACCTAAAAGAGCACTGTTTGCGAAAAACTTGGAAGAGCCATCCACAGCTCCAAGATGGGTAAAGGCATCGAAATTCTGTAATAATTTTGTAGTTCTAAAGTGTTCCTATTAAAAAAGCTGAAAAAACTTAACAATAAAAATTTATAAAAATAAGAAGATTATAAAACTTTTTTTTGTTTATTTAAGCGGTACATCAGATAGCATAATGACAATTTTATATCAACTCAGTATATTATGGTTTCTAAAATTATAATCTATCACAAAACCTCATACAGAACAACTTATATTCCACAAGGTATCAGTCATACTGTTATGTACATATAAATTTGAGGTAAAGCTTGTCAAAGAACATACCATGCTTGATACAGATCTCTGAATGGAGTTCCATCTCATCTCACTACCAACTGCGGTGACATCGAGCCAATAGAGAGGCGTGTTTCCACCAAATATATCGCCAAAGTACTCGAACATGGACAGGGATGTGACCACGGGCAAAGAGGCACCCTGGGATTCACAGAGACTAGCCGCATCCTGGTAAGAACTATGGCTTCCATCAAGTTTATAGCACACTCCGCCAATCTGAGTCCAGCCTTCATTACAAATGTCACCTAAAATAAGGAACAGAACACTCTTTAGACAACGGCAATTGTTGTTGATTTAGGGTATGTTTTTTACCATAGCCACTGAAACTCCTTGTGGTAGCGACCATAGGAATACAGTTCTTTAACTCAGTGGTATTACTGGTAAATTACAGTAATACTAGACAAAAAATTCATACACTAAAATACCTATTCCAACAAAAGTGATAGGGGAGATGGCATCTCACATTTGACTGTCGATGTATGACAATAAATAATATTTATATATAAGTTCTGATGTTATTACTAATTCGTTACATATTGATAAAACTAAAAGAAAGGTGTACTGGTTGTATGTAAACCTGATATTGTTGGTTTTAGATCATTAAAACATAAATGTACAAAACCTTTAACTATAAACATGTTTGTCCACAAACATAAACATTTTGATATAATTTTATATACATATTTGCCTCACTAGATAGCAGATAATGAGAAGATATTCACTAAATCCTTAATACTAGTACTTACCTAATAATTTGAATGTAGTTCCTTCCACCAAACCATCCCAGAAATGAATATCAGCGATGGTAAAAGTAGAAAAACCACTTAGATAATCATTCCTCCTGCCAATGGTCATGGATGTGAATGGATTAAATATAACAGCAGATGATCCACGATCATTATCTTCTGGAATCATTTCCACCTCTTCCCACTGAGATGTACGAGCAGTTGGAGCTTCATTCAAGAACAAGCTTAATCCTGTAAATGAAGATATTTGGTTGCTTGGCACTTTGATGATGGGTAGATTATTATTTCCAGAGTTGGTAAGATCCTTTAGCAATGTTGGTTGTTTTACAGTATGTAAATTGAATAAGGTAAAAAATCTCGAGTAATTTTTTTGCCTTATAGTTAAGTCACATTAGTATTTTATGGGTTCGAACAAAATTGGAAAAAAAAAAACAATTCAGATATGACTTGTGAAGTCTAAGAACGGCCTTTTTTAAAATCCACATAACTGCAAAAAAGCTTACAAATAGTCTATCAAAAAATATTTTTTAAACATTTGTGAGTCACTTTTTTTCTATCTAGTGATCAACCATCAGAACAAATCCCATTATTTTTTCCTACATTGCTTACCTGTATCTTTTTCCCAAGAAATTCGTATAAGATTATACTCGTTTTTTAAATTTGCTGTAAACTTGATTCTCCAAAACTTTTTAGAAGTTGACACAACAACTTGGAAATATTGGTCAGATATTATTCTTGAGAAAGTGAATCCACGCGATAAAGGCACTCCATGCCCCCCATTGGATATAAACACGCATTCATCATTGTTCTCCATGTCCTATTTGACGGCAATACAATTTTTGGTTGATTTAATTATAATTATGCATACATGTATAGTGTTTGATATCAATTATAAATATTATCCAAAAAACAAGTGTGAATGAATTTTTTAAGTAACTTTCTTATCGACACAGAATGCATGGATGTGACCTTTGCATATAGATAATCTATTTTGTACTGAAGTCATCTTCTATTTAATAAATAAAAATTATTTTCTTATAATAAATCAGTTTTAGTTTCTTAATTAAAAACTATGTATGAAATGCATAAAACAGACAATGTATACTTGAATAGAAGACTGAGGATACCAGTTTGCAGATAAATCATTTTACTATTAAATTTTTCCCAACCTATAGGGATAAAATATCATTATAACTTACCAAGAGCACGCAATCAAAAAGTTTAAACCAGAACTGTATTGTAAATCCATCCTCACAGTTGTCGATATCATGTAGACAAGTAATACCAGTCGTATCCAATAGCAACCATCCTGCACTGGACTCCAAAGCACTTGTGTTAAGCAAATTTTTATAGTTCCAAATTCCGTATCGGGAACTAATAGGTCCAGTATATCGATGTGGATTTAGTCTGTCTATGTTCCCCTTTAGCTAAAATGTAAATGGTTGACGGCAAAGAAAAATTTAATGCAAGAAGGATGTAGGATAGAATGATTTAGCAATCAGATTCCCAGCACTATTACTGCATGCTATAAACCAGAGGTTCTCAAACTGTGCGTCGCGACGCCCTGGTGCGTCGTTTGAAATTGTGTAAGGCGTCGCACAGACATTGAGTTCGAAACTACACTCATTATTTTAAGTAGATATCCATCATGAATGGACGTTGAAAGAGAAATGAGGGTGGCAGTTTCAAAGATTCTACCAAGGTTCCACGATCTTTGCAAAAATAAACAAGCCCACACGTCACATTATATTTGAACTAAGTTACTA
>CH002904.1:730836-743472 GCA_000149265.1 Ciona savignyi | reverse complement strand
CGCGGGGACGTGGCTATTGTTCTTTTATTGTATTTCATTTCTTCATTACATGTGCGATACCACTAAATATAGCTTTGGTAGCAATAGTTTAGCGACTGGTGCGTCGCAAGCTTAGCAAACTTTTAGAAAGGCGTCGCAACCAAAAAAGTTTGAGAACTACTGCTATAAACAGTAGAGACATTGTTTTAAGTTTCACTTAAACTATTAATTAACTGGGTTCAAGCAATGTTTGAAGTCCTGTTTTACTGTAGCCACTTGTATTCTCATTTGTGTCCTGGGTCCAAGCATTAAACATTTAACATAATAAAAACAAATACAAACAAATTACTAACCATAAAATTGTGGCCTTGTTTGGTCGAATAGTTGGTTTTTGAATGAACAATCCAATGCAAAGGTGGATGAGTTAGCCTTATTTCATCTGGTATGGATGATTGCGTCATGTATATACTTGTAAAAATGAAATCATAACCGAAGGTCACGAAATACTAAAAACTATTCCAGAGTGAATGTGATTGTGAGAATGTTTGTTGGAAGACAGAGAATCAAAAAATATACATTAGTAAATATGATGCTATCTATAGGCAGGTTGAGGGAGCTGTTTAATTGATCTAAATGATAAAGATGTTACTAGAACATTTGAACACGAGGTTCCAATCAAAGTGAATTGGGCATCCTTTATTACGGACCTTGCTTACTAACACAAGCACACAGTTGGCTGTCAGAAGAGAAACTAAATTTTTGTGTTGTGATTAACTGCCAAACAACCAAATCAAGAAACAATATTCATCACCTGCAACCATGCTAAGATCCAATGCTTGTTCAATAAACCACACGTCTGTAAGTTTGGCGCCATCATATTGACTTGATCCAATTGTTCCACCACTGTAATGGGTCAATATGACTGGGCCGACCATTAGCTCAGTGTATGGATCTGTGGTTGGGTTGCTGCTTAAAGTGTTGTCGTCATCTTCAATACAGTTGGTGGGAAATTGCATGCAGAAAACCCATTTATAATCTGTATCCATTTGAAGCCAAAACATATACTTTGTTTCTGTAGCCATCATCCAGCTGTAAAAAAATTGATTTGCTTTTTTCTCATATAACCAAAAATAAAAACACAAATGAACACTGTATAAAAAGGTAACATATATTTAAAACTTAATGACATTGAAAAATAAAAGACCATCCAGGTTTTGTTTCCATGTCTTCTCAGGTTAAATAAACAATATGTAAAACAGTACAAATATAACACTAATCGCCTTCACCTCATTTCTTTGCTTTGATATTCTCTATTTGCAGTGAGAGTGTGTCTAAATAAAACTTTCCAAGGCAAATCTGCATTCCCACTTTTATATGCTTCTATTTTAAACCCGAGTGAAGATATTGAAGAATCGGTCGTTGGCAGGTTGCTCACCAACAGATATTTTTTTGAGTTTGATGCACCAGGCTTGGATTGAAACTGAAATTTGTTTGTAAAACTTAAATCAAGAATATGGACTAGCGGTAAAACACAATTGTCGAAAGCTAGGTTGCTGTCCTAAATTTCATGGTTTATCTCATCAGCATTTAACGGACATTGCTCCATAAACATTTTAACATATTTAACGTGATAAATTATAGTAATGGTAATTAATAATAGTAAATATTATTCTGGAATTTAATAGTGTGCATAAGGTGGTTAAGATAGATGTAAAACGATGTAAAAAAGCGTTAACCAAACACTACCTCCAGATGAAAAGCAAGTGTAAAGCCAAGTTTACACAACAAAGGATTTCCCGGACACGTGTTACCATAGTCAGCACAACCTCTGTGGTAATCTATGGTGTTCCTGTGGGTAGAATTAAAAGTATATCACATATCTCTATAGTAGTTGGTGTGTACTGTAGTTATGGTACTAAGAAATTTCTGTGTACTATCATAGATTTACTTTCATATGTAAATATTAAATCAATGGCATTGTTTTTTTATAAGACATTGCTTTATTCTTTTTAACCCAATAATCATACAGATGCCATTCCCTAAGACTTAAGTAACTGGCAAGCAGTTGGTTTCATCACACAACCTTTCACTCATGTTCTTCGGGCACCCACTTAGCTATACTACATTCAATTACAAGTTGTTATTTTGATGGGGGTAAATAATACCTGAAGTAGTCAAACTTTTAAGTGTAACAGTTTCAGTTGGCACAAGTCATACTCATCAATAACTTGTAATATTAAAATTTTTCACACCAAGTTTATTTTCAAATTTGTTTAACACCATCTCCCCCAGACCATACTGTTAACAGTTAAACTGATTTAAAATTCAAAGTTATTTCTTACTCAACACAAGATGTCCCCCCAGCAAAAGTCGTTGGAACTAAGTGTTCAACTGAAGGATTGGAACCAAAAAATTTGTGTCTTATTGGCAGTGATGGTGCTAAAATAATGAAAAATCAATGTTTAGCTACACTAAGTATTTAAATTAGAAATTTATATCACTCAATCTGTAGTTTTGTAACTTTAATCTGGAAACTCTGTTTTCAAGGTAGATCAAGTTTTTGTATTCAATGTAAATCAGTTTAGGTGATTCACTTAAACAGAATATGAAAGAGAAAATCTGTTTATTTCCATGTAACAAATTGGGGTACTAAACACGGTTATTTCGTTTGATACCATTTTCCACCAGTTTTGCTAAGGGGGCTAAAATTGGCTCAAAATTAAATATAGAACATGTATTGCTCTTGACCACCAAAATCAAACTTTATATGAAATGATGGTTACGTTGATCCAGTACAGGATAATAAAAAGGATGCCAATATCTTACCTGAGGCAAGTATAAAATCATTCTGTGACATAACTTGATCAAAAAACAAAAGCTCGTCAATATCAAAAATCCCATTAGTCGATTGTCCACCAATTACAAGCTCAGAATTGCATGATGTCGTGCCATTCGAAATTTCTAACATTGAATCAGTTGAATTGATTGGTGCATGTAAAATTAACAAATCAGTAGTGACTTGCAAGTAAGTGGAAGAATTCCAGGTCATAAATATGTGTGTCCATTTCTGGAAAATTAAAATTAAGAAATAATTCTTGTTGTGTTTCAAAATTACCAATTTTAAACTAAAATTACAAAATACCTTTAGTTGAAAAGGTATTTGACCATGCCAGGTTTGGTTTAAAACTTTCACAATTATGTGCAAATCTTGGTCGATATCTGTGAAATATATTCCCATGCCAGAGCATGTTGAGGAGGAGTCCAGACCACCTATGTTGGTGAAATTGTTTACAAGAGAATTTGTATAATATTGTTATTAAGTTTTATTTTAAAACAATATAAACTGCGCTTAATAAAAGGCTAGGAAATAGAACAGAACAAAAACTAAAAAAGAGGTAATTTAACCCTTACCCTGACTGTAATGTTAATCTCAACCTTAACACCAATCTGAGTGACTTAACCACTGTTTTACTGTGCAGTTTTTTTCCATTCCCCTGCTTTCTAACCACAGGTAATTGCAGCTATCTAACCAGAGATAAGTACAAAGCGATATATAAAATTATAAAAGTATAAAACAAATTATAAAAAACAACTGAGCAAATTGATGCATACCAGAATTAAGAACAAACATTGAATTGGACTGTGGAAACTTCATAACTCGCAGCCACAGTGATAATGTAAACCCATCAGTGCATCTATCGCTATCAAGTTTACCCCAGCAAAGGTTTCCAGCTGTTTTCGCTTCTTCACCACTATATAAATATTAAATAATTTTATGCTTTCTTAGAAGGGAAACTTAAGATTTATTGCTCTACCCTCCTTTGGTTTCATTTAAATATGTACCTTTTTTTAAGATTTCACAAACACATATCTATTAAAGATATTGTTTTAAGAAATTTGATTCTATTGTTGAAGATGTGTTTTTTATTGTGCTGGATTTAACAACTCTTATTTCCGCATAATATGTGTCTTCATTGCTAATGGCATTACATCCATTTTAAAATTATCCTGGTCCATCTCCATTAAAATCACCTTATTCTGATTGCTAGGTCCCGAACGCCTGAAATTAATACTGGAAAACGATTTCCACTCCATTTCCAGTTGGTTGGTTTCCATGCTAGGGTTTCAATTGAAAGTGTGGTCCCAAACTCAAATGGGATCGAACCAAGGTGAATAAGGTCATCAAATGTGCAAAGCAGCGGAGCTACAAAAATAAATACAATAAAAAAATTAAAAATTAGTTTACCAAATCTTATGCAAATGATATGTACAAAAATAAGTCTTAATATTATAAATTGCCAAAATATAGACATATTTATTAGACTTTAATGTTTTAACTTGTAAAAACATAATGTGTTTATAAGGTTTCTGAGTGTAATAACAAATATGACTAATATGAAGGCACCCATTAAAAACAACCTTTCCAGACAATACTACTATTAGATGATAATATATTGGTTTTACTAACAAATTTTTGATCATATTGTGAATAAGAAATAACACACTAAATAAGACCCAAACACTGGGCTGGGAGATTGCATAGTAGGTGTTTCTAGCATTTCTAATCAAAGGCACAAATAACAAACCCACCAGTGGAAGCTTGAACAGGTATAGTAACCTCAGCCACATTGGGTCCTCCAAACATATGTGACGGTTGGTTGATCCAGCATTTGAATGACCCAGTTGATTTATAACGTTGACAAAATAAAATGTAACTGTCAAAGGTTTGTTTGTAAGTTGGGTCAATTTGCTGTAGAATAAAGTGCAAATTACAATTATTGTAAAATCTGTTTATAATGTCGATGTTGTCTGCTTTCTGTCGAAGTATAGCCAATTTAAATCCTCATGGAAAGATTTATCAAAGTAAGTGACTTTGATGTTTGAACAAGCTATTAGAATCTATCGGAATGTAAAGCAAATGCGAAACATTACGATGTTTTATAACTTAAAACAAAGAAAGTATGCAGGGTTATTAATCTTGTGCTGTTCCATAAAAAGTTTAAGTTTATCTTACCTTTGGTAGGTCAGCTGACTCGCATGATATTTGGTGGACACAAGGTGGTTGAACACAGGTGGCATTTGAATGGGGAGGAGAACTCAATCCATTTTTAATTTCTCTAAATTAACATGAGATTATTATAAATAGTAGAACAAAAGTTTTCTCGTGGGGAAATACATAGTACAAGCAGTTAAAATTATCTTGAAATATTGCACCATTGCTGCGCGTTTGTTCAAGTAGGCGATTCTTAAGCGATTTCAATATAAAGATCAATATTAGGCCTCTCTCATAAAACACACTGCCATTTGCTTTACTAACCAGACTATGGGTTCGATAAATATGACGATTGCCTGTTTTCTGTGTTTCCCCACCTCCAGGATTAAAGGAATATCTGGTTTGTATCCTATCTGGTTTTGTAACCTTTTTAAATATTTTCTACCGGTTTTGTTACCTTTCCTAAATAATATACCATTTTCCTAAATATTTTTCTAAAATAAAATTTACACATTGAATCCCATGCTAGCTAGGTTGGTGGTGGTCCATGGACACTGCAGTGTTGATGTCTCCCCCACTTCACTCATTGTGTTGGAACGGAAGCGAACTCTGCGTTGGTTTATCACATCCACCCATCCAACTGTTGTCGCGGTATACTGTTGGTTGTGAGGCAGAATTTTAAAAGTTTAACGAAAATGTCATGGTCCCAAAAAGAAAGGTTCTTGACTCAATTATTACAACTAAAAATTTCTGAACTTAATTTAAATGGGTCATTCAGATCATAGAATAGGATAGGAGGATAGGATATTCATGTTTATCCCTGTGAAAGGGAAAACCAAGGAGGTTAACAGACAGACAATCGTCAGATCACCTCGCACCCACCAATGGGTATCGAAGCTATTGAGTGTGTGGCATATGATAGACACGTTCCTATTTGAAAGAACCCACTAATCCGCTGGGTTCAGGCAATGCCTGTTAAGTGCTTTGCCCAAGGACACAACCGACTAGTTGTCAATCGAATCTGCAACCTTTCGGTTAAAAGGCCTTGCACTAAACCACCAGACTAACTGGTCGGATTATTGATTACTTGTTTTATTAATAAGGACTTGTTGTGCCACCCACACAGTTAGAAAACAAGCATTTTATTCTATCATAACAAATTTAAACAGACACTTCATTTTACATGAAAATAAAACTTTAATGAGAATGCACATCAGCGGGGAGGATAGAATATTCATGTTCATCCTCGTGAACGTAAATGGGAAAACCAAGGGGGTTAAAGGAACATCGTCAGTTCACCTCCCGCCCACCGTCGACTTACTGGATCTATTGCAGTGTGTTGTATATGATAGACACGTTCCTTCAATTTGGTAGAACCCATTAATTCGCTGGGTTCAGGCAATGTCCGTAAAGTGCCTTGCCCAAGGACACAACCGAGTAGCTTGGGACCAGTTTCGCACCTGCAACCTTTCGACTGAAAGGCGAATGCATTTAACCGCTAGACCGACCGGTCAGGTGGGAGGGAAAACTATTACTCACTGATAACTGTAGCAATGACATAACGGTTGTTTGATAATATATTGTTATTTTTATCTGTTATTTGTATTTTTGCAAACACAAAACAGTAACTTTGCTGCTTATTAATTTTGAAATCAAAGTAAAAAAACATAATTTTTACCATTGGTATCTAGAAAAAAAGGCTTAAACTACCGTATACTCGTCTGTAGAATTTCCTTGGTACACCCTGCAAGCTGGCGACCCATCCCTGCTATATACAACTGGGCCCCAGCAATTCATACAAGTGGAATCGCTGCATTGAAAAATATGGCTCTTCTCAGCCGGTAAATAGAAGTCAGAGTCTTTTATTTGGGCTGAAAAGAGTTTTAGTTAGGAAATATACAATTTGGGATTATTGCATTTTAGGTGATGTGTTTTATTTTGTCTGATTTTTTCATTTATATTCCAATATAAGAATTTTGAAGAATTTAGTCGTATTTTTTTTGTATTTATTTTTTAGACAACAAACATACCTTTATAATCACTACCACTATTTCGTTTGTACAGGTCAATCCCCACTCCATTCATTTTATCAACAAACATATTCCACTTTCTTGGTTTAAACTGCCCTCCAGTGGCGACAGCTATGTAAGCAACTTTGTCCTGAGAACAAAATCCAATAAAAAAATATCTTAATGGAAAACTGCATACATATTCATTAAAAAAGTGTGGTAATTATATTTTGTATTTATCGGTTAACACTTTACCAATTCAAAACTAGTGAGCACACAAACACATTAGTGTGTTGATGTAAAACTGAAAGTAAAATATAAATCTGGATTTAAAAACATTCTTTATTGAAAACATATAGGGGATATCTATTTCAAACCTCAGCTTTGTGAGTTGTGGCAAAATCCGTTAAATTTTGGTCCAAGTTATCACCTTCCTCTGTACAAATGCTGTCAACAAATATTGGTTTGCCTGCTGCGTTCAATGTTGCCAAATGTATACATCCTTTTTCCATTTTTGCTTCATCAGCACTTTCCCACTGTTAAAAATAGTCTTTTATCAATTTAAATTACATTATAAACATAAAACATGTCTGCAGTTATATCCAATGATCAAACGTTCTAGAGTTTTAAAATTAGTTTCCATGACATTCTATTGGTTAAATAATATTTTAATGAAACTATATATTTACTCTTCTTATATGAAAGGGAATTCCTTCTTTAAAATGACAGGCATACTCCCTAATAATATTACTATAACCATGGAATTCTCTGAATGCAGAGATTCTCGGAAATCTGATGTTTAAAAGATTGCCTTTCAGCCAAATGGTTGATGGATTGAAATCAGCTGGTGCTTTAGTTGGCTGTCATTTAAATGCAAAAGAATAATGGGTTGAACTCAAACTGTAGGGAGGTTTCATCATATAAAACACAATGGCTGTTGTCACTGGATGGTTGATGTGAGGTATCTAACAATTGCCTGTGTGATATTGACACTTGTGTTTTCTCATACCTTAAGTTGAAACTTGAGTATAACATGAATATCCATCGAGGTCAAAAACTGTTTGAAATAAAAACCATAAAACTTACATTAATTTTCTGCTCATTGATGCTCATTTCAGCAAAGCCTGGATAAACAGCCCAAGACTGGGAAGTTATTTTAACATGCAGTGATTTAGGACCTGCAATACACAAAGTTAATATGAGGTAAATGCACGAAACATATTTAAAAAGACTGATTTACTTTTGAAAAAGTAATTCTTTATAATAAAATCACAATATTAAATTATAAACTATAAAAGCAACGCAAACAAATAAAAGAAGAAAATAACTGTGTTATAACATACGTGTAATATCAATTTCGCAAATGAAGCCAGGTAATAAGCCCTGATTTTGCATCCTGACAGCACATTGCTCCAATTGCCATGTATCTAAATCACTTCTGTAAGTTAGACATTCCCTATTCACATTTACGCTGGTTGGGTTGGAAGTCTGAAAATTGTAGTCCTGGGAATATAATTGATTATTTTGTTTGTACTTTAACACACCAGTAAATTGAAAAACTATTATATATTGGAATAACACCTGGGAGTATAAGAGTACAGGTTTTTAGAAGTAGCGAACTTATAAAATTGTAAAATTGGGTATTTAAATCTTTATTAATTGTTATTGTCGTAAAATAATGTTAATCAATAAATGTACACGATATCAATAAAAAATACGAATCCATTTAAAGGGTGCTTGACTAACCAAAGTAGTGACCGTAAAAAATTAAATAAACTTAAAAATGGAATGTTATAATCAAGTCTAATAGTTAACCTTATCATGTAAAATAAAATAAGAAATTGTTTAACCCAGAGGTTCTCAAACTGTGCGTCGCGACGCCCTGGTGCGTCGTTTGAAATGCTGTAGGGCGTCGCACAGCCATTGCATTCAAACCTACACTCATTATAAATAAATATCCATCACGAATAGACGTTGAAAAATAAATGAGGGTGGCAGTTTTAAAGATTCCCCCAAGGTTCCACGATCTTTGAAAAGAAACAAGTCCACACGTCACATTATATTTGAACTAAGTTACTACCGGGCGGGGACGAGGCTACTGTTCTTTTATTGTATTTCATTTCTTTATTGCATGTGCGATACCACTAAACATAAATTTGGTAGCAATATTTTAATGACTGGTGCGTCGCAAGCTCAGCAAACTTTTGGAAAGGCGTCGCAACCAAAAAAAGTTTGAGAACCACTGGTTTAACCCATAAAATTTTGTTTGTGTATTGCAAAAAAGCTTTATTAAATACTACTGAATGGGGGTTTCTAAAGAAGCTTGCCTGTGGTAACCGAACAAAAGTCATGCATGGCTGTGTAGCAATGGTTAACACAACAGTTACCAATACCAATTCATACAAAAACGATCTCAGTGATGAGACCATGAAGTGTGAAACTTACACAATTAGATCCGTCGCTCCACACACAGTCACCAGAGCTTGTAGCTGAATTGCTCAATCTCAGTCCTAACCAAACCATTACATTGCCTTGTAGTTGCACCAACTCTGGATATAATTTTCGGCATTTGTGTATAATACATATATATTATTTACTACAAAATAATGTAAAATAACTATGGAAGGGACTAATGGTTACAAATATATTAATGTATCACAACTGTTTAAAAATACTTCAAATTTCATATAATAAAGGATTGGTTTATATAGGGTGGGAAAACACTGGAGAGAGTTGTATAACACAAGTTTTTGTCAGTACCACATGCACACACTAGAGCTAATGGACAAATAAAACACTTGGAGCAACCATGTTTATGATGTGCCTTGCCAAAGTAGATGCAAAAAAATTGCTAGTGTTTGCTTAATCAAGATAACTTACGCCTTATAAAGTCCATTTCCTCAGTAGAATGCACTGAAGCAAGGTGGGAACCTAAAGTCTGACATTCCAGTTCAGCTTCATAAAACGATAAGCGTGAATTGACCTGAAATTGGTTTAAGCTCCTAGTTTTTCTCATGAAAAAGTATTTAGAACAGTTTAAGGGTTTAGTATGTTGCCTTTTAGCTAAAAAGATGGTAGTATGAAAACTGGTCAATAGCTTTTCGTGACTCTAGACAAGGCACTTATCGCACATTACATCATCTCAGCAAAGTAATGGGTTCTACATTTTTAAGGATATTAAATTTCACTTGTATCACACTGCTTTGTTCTATGTAAGTGTACATTCTTAAAACCTTTTAATTACTTACTTTTAGAAGATAACATCCAGTTTCAGATAACGTCCATCCTTCTGGGCATTGTTCCAACTTAATACAATTCTGAAGTAAAAATATTTATATTAGTAATAAGTCTGGGTTTAAAAAAATGTTGATCAGCTAATGACTTGGCAGATAATATTGGACTCAGTATTATTGGTTACTCACCCATTGGGTTAAAAAACAGGGCTGCTGAAATAGTAGAATTTAGCACAATATCTGGGGTCAGCATTTTTTTAATGAGCTATTACAGTGTTGTAGACGATAAGAGATATAGCTTTGCCTAATTTTGACACTGATTTCAACAAAGTCCAATAGGTTCCATTAAGTAGTTAGACACAGCACACCCACTTACTTGAAACAAAGGCGACACAGTACTGGCCAGGGATCTATCTTGATCCATGCACAACAAATATAAAAAACAGCAGGAACACTTACTTCACCATCACCAGTGTAGCCAGCAATGCAGACACAATTATACCGAGTTTGGTTTCCCTCACAATTAGCATATTTGTTACATCGATGATTGTATTTATCACACATGGATGGTAGGGGTTTCTCGCAAACAAACCGTGTGTTTGTAGGTGCAGCTGCCTTTTGTGGCGCTAAAAATGTTGTCAAATAACATGCAAGGGATGCAAAAGACCAGCAAGTAGCTGGTTTTTATGGTTTATAGTTAGGTGTGATAAAAATAATTAATGAAGCTCTTATCCAGACTTAAGATAATATACTGAATCTGAACATGTATAGGTCTCACCTTTACCACCCACAATGGTACAGGTTAATTTTAAATATAAACAAACCTTTTAATCTTTGGCATAAAGCTCTTTCAGGGTAGGTTTGGGAACATGGAAGATTCATCCACTTTTTTGATCCGCTGTTCGCCACAACACAACCTAAACCTTGTGGATGGCTTGGCTCCCATGACATACTACCATTTGAACCATCAAGCCCAATATAATTACTCTCATTCTTTATAATTCCAACCCAATACAAGTAAGCGGTGGGTGACATCAGAACATATGCCCACAAATAGCTGTAGAAATAGTAGTGTTTCATAAAATATATTGAAATAGGATAGAATTAAAATAAAATAATTAGTCAGATACATTTGATTGAATACATCTTTGTACAGAACGGACAAAAATTAGAGTAAGAGACTGTGGACAGTTTTCAGATTAAATATAATTTTAAATAATCCAGTATTGGTTCACTGTTTTCAATCAATAAAGCACTGGACATTAAAACTGTCCACAAATTCTTTATAACACAATTACAATGCATTCAAAATCATACAGATTAATATATATATTAACATAGAGAATATAGAGAAAACAAGTCAAAACTGCTGTGAGGTTTAAAGTACACAGAATGTAGAATCACTTTTAATTTTAATGCATGAGGAGAACACTTCACCTCTGCACTTCACCACTGCTAAAAATTAAAAATGCTGATTTTAGAAAAAATATAAATTTGGCAAATTACCTGTACACAGGAATGTTGAACAAGTCGGTGTAAGCAAGGTCGGCCCCTCGTTCCCAACACAATTCCTTTGCTCGAGTATAATCCATAAACCCTGATCCCACCACCGCATATTCATACGAGTTGTTGGGTGATGCCCACCATGAAATATCCCGGTATTTCAGTGCTGTGTTTTAAGATACAAGTTACATCTTTCGATAAAGTTTCACTTAAGAATGTTAAGGCGATCATCTGAATACTACACGGTCAAATTTTCATTACTAGAGCTATTGCAGTGTTTTGTTTTAGGACATTATGTTTGTTTAATCTACAGGTAGATTTAATATTTTACTATGGCACAGTTGCTCTGGGCTTAATACTTTGTAGGCACCAGATATAGAAAACTAATTTTTTACAACTACAAAAGATGACAAAATGTGATTGGAGTGAAAATGAAAATAAACACATATCTATATTTTCTGGTTATGGGTATGGGTATGACTTCTATTCCTATGATATTAACCATGCAGCTAGACATTGATAAAGATAGATGATTACATTTTTATGCTTTATATGCATTGGAATTTAAACATAATGATGAATTAATCATCAGATAGTGTACATTCTTAGAATTTTGAAAATTTTAGTACATTTCTATTATTTTACCTTATCAAAATTAATATACAACTAAACACGTATTTTAAGTTCAAATTTTTGAAATCCACTAACATTCTTTGTTCTTTTTGTAGCACATTTTAGTTCCATTGATAGGTTCAACATAGCAGCATCCATGAGAAATGCAATCAAACCTTGAAGCCGTAAATGGAATATGCGGATGGCATTGCACTGCTCGAGCCACTTTGGCGCACGCGCTGGAGACGCATTCGGTTCTGATTGGACGACGTCGAACTGACCGGCGGACGTGGCGTGATTTGATTGG
>CH002904.1:699599-723862 GCA_000149265.1 Ciona savignyi | reverse complement strand
TCACAATCATAGCGCCTTTAGTGGTTACAAATACATATTGTTATGCATTACTTCATACCTGCATGATTAATCGGAGTATGGTAAACCTGCTGAGATGCTATCCCACCGAGTCCATCACTTGTGCAGTCAGAAGCAGGTACCATGGTTTTGTATGATGTTAATGCGTTAGATGATGAAAAGCAATTCCCGCTGCCATCCAATGAAAACACCTCAAATCCACTCATAATTGCAGAAATTAAACACTTTTCAATCGGATCTTGACCATCCAGGTATGTGGAAGTCATGATGGGTATTGTACGGCTTATCCCGACAGGGGGGTCTTTCCAGCAACCAAGACTGAATAAATCCACTGCAATGAATGACATTTTGTTGATCAATTTCCAAAAATATTTTTAAAATGGACAGTAAAGTTGTGTTTGGTCATTTCTCTTAAACAGAATGAAATAGGATATGTATTTTTATTCTCAGAGATGGGAAACATAAATGGCATTATAATATGAGCTAATATTAGATTAATGTTAATGTTATAAAAACATTAGTAAGAAAAAAATTGAAAAAATAAAATACAAAATATAAGCTTATAAATTTGTATTATTAATGCAAAATGAGCTTTTATTAAAATAATGAACTAAAAATGTCACATCTGTTATACATTTATTTGTTCAAAAGAAATAGATCTTCTAAATTTATTTTTATATAAATATTACCCCAATTCAAATATTTGTTACGTTTATAAATGTCACCATTTTAATTTTGTTTTAAATATTTAAAAATGTTATACCTGTTGTCGGAAGCAATTTGTAAAAACAATTTATCAACCCTGAGTTGTTATAACAACAACCCTTTGAAATACAATCAGCTTCATTGATCCCATCGGCTCCACATTGAGCTCTAACTACAACTGTCGTACATCCACCTATAGCTGGATAAAAGTAACAAAACTTTAAAACTGGTTCAAACTGATATGAATTTATGCATTTATAGAGAAAACTGATCAAGCCAGGCTGATAAATAGCAGTCGTGATGAGTTTAACCCTATGTGCCTAAAAACTAGTACGCAAGGTGCCAGATGGCGTTCGTAAGTGTCGGTTATTTAAAGTTAACCTGACCATGAATGAATATCAAACTTGGCTACTGCCTAATAATGACTGTCCAGAGTATTTAAACATCAACAGGTAGGTAGGTATACATCTAATTTATTTGACTTACTAAATCCTTTATTCCTTATCCGGTATACTTGGTTGGACAATGTACCACCCAGACCATTATCTGCACAGCCACTTGATTCCCCATTCTTCTTATAAAAATTGCCGGTTTCATTTGACCCGAAACACAAGCCACCTTGTAGAGAGAACACTGATAGGCCCATTAGTTTGGCAGCGGTCTTGCATTTTTCAAATGCATTAACCCTGTTTCCTGTGCCATCCAAAATATTGTGCTTGCCTTCCAATATAGGTATCACATGACTAGAGTTGTCTTTCCAGCAGCCAAGGTTGTATATCGATTCAATTGCTGAAAATAATGTTGTAGAAATTGCTACAATGGAACAGCATAATGCAAAACTTTAAAATCATAAACATGGATAAATATGGCTTTTGAAAAAACTTTTAGAGACATTGCTTTAAACCAATGTACTTTAGAATCACATGGGACATACATGACAGTACAATTTGTGCCCATGTTGGACTAGTGACTATGGTTGGTAGACATGAATTGACAATATCCTGGTTTAATCTCTGTCCTAGCTAATTTTCAGCAGAGTTGTGTTGCAGGGATATCCTTTATTTAAAAGACATCATTATCCAGTGTTTTTAAGGCTGAATAACATGATATCCACTTATATTTACTGTTAAGGAGAAAAACTAAAGGAAACAATTAGCACTAACTAAATCGTCAAATTACTGTAGGATCACATTTGGCTTATATAAGCTGAAAAATAGCTTCAATTTTCAAACTTAATGGTCTTGGGATATAAGAGCATACCAATCATTGGCACTCAGGGTTTTTTTTACACAAAGCAACCAGGTACTTACCTAAATCTACAGTAGTGTTGTAAATAAAAGAAACGGGGTCTCCAACAAATGTAGAAGCTAAAACAAACAAAATTAGTATATCAAATTTAGTTATGATCATATACAATACACAGGAATAGCACATTTAATTTAAAAATTGGCATGATGTATGCAGACGATTCTGTAATAATGCATGATGCCTTAAAGCATGGAACTCAACAGCTTTAATCTGTGATTTAGGTTCAATTTCATCTAACGGACTAAGAAACTACACTCATGCAAACTCGCTAACATCTGTGGGTGTTAACCACATAATGAAACACAAACAATTAAGTAATAATTTCTTGGTTTTATAATAAATTCACATTTATCTTTAATCCCAATATAATTGGTTAATTGCATTCTAAAAAAACAGTATATTTCTGCTCTTTTTAAAGCTTAATCACCCCGACTCAGGTTAAAATATGCATTTATGATATTGCTTACCTTTTGAAACTTTTCTTCTTCCAGAATATTGCAAGTTTTGGGGTCGTAAAAATGATGTAAAGTTTGCATTGGTTTGTATGTTTGTTCCATAGCAGTGGTTTGACAATGCCCCATTCCTACCAAGATAAATTGATGTTACCACAAAAAGAGCATACCACAAACTGAGAGTATCTATCCCATTGGGGAAAGTGAAAATTTTTTATAGTCTTATTAACAGTGTCTTTGTTAAGAAAAAAAAATGTTTATTCCGGTTTAAGGAAAATTGCAGGAGTGGTAGCAAATAGACAATCATTAGCTTATGTTAGATTTCATCTGTTTTAGTTAAACCCAATAAACACTGGATTCAAGCCATATATGCAAAGTGCCTTGCCAAGTATACAAACATTTGATATGTGCTACTCATGGGTTTAAATTATCAACATTAAATATTATACGAAAGTAACGTTTAAACTAGTGTGCATACTATTTTGGGGTCAAAGGAGTCAAAAGATACAATCCACAAAACAAGTGTCACTCTTACACATGCTTGCCAGTTTAAATGACAACTACTGAGAAGACTTTCGAAAAGGGAAGCTAATGGTAAACGTTTTATAATTAAATGTGGCACCTACCCTGACGCAAAATATGTCCAGGCAGTACAGCCATTTTTAGCTTCAGAATTGCAATACTTCTGGCAGATAGATGAAGCATTTTGAGTAAATATTTCTCCAAAATAGAAAACTGATGGTCTGTCATCAAAACCAGGATAGGGAATTGCAAATGAGATGTTGTAATTATTGTACTCTTCAGACAAATAATTATCTGAAAAAAATATTTATAAAACTGAGAGTAAAACAAAATTCATTTACCAAACTATACCAGCCTGGTGTCACATTTTAAAGGAAACATGACTGTAAATAAGTACAACTTTTTTACAAAAAAATATCTTACCAAAAAATTAAATCTCAGATGATTTGACCTACACTACATTCATTTTTTTTAAACCTTAAAACAAGGTCTATTGACTTACGTCACTACAACACTATCACCTAATAAATTTTTGAAAGTTAAGAAAAACATACTTACAATATTCACAAACAAAGAAGTTTTTTTCATTGCAATTAACCACAACTAAAGTAAGATTGAGGTTTCCAGGCATTTTTTGCAACATCACACATTCCTTTTGAACAAAACTGCCAGTTGTGGTTTCAAAACCAGTCGTTGCAGTAGTTTCTGGCAACAAAGGCAGATCTGTAGTTGAGGATGTCGTAGGTACTGCAGTCGTGACGTCATGGCGCTGTACGAATGGAATTTTTGAACCATCCAACCATAACCAGTCTCCCAGCCAATCAGAATAAGCGCCAACCCATATATCAACTCCGACGGAGGAAAACTTGGAATCACCAGCTCTCTTTTTAATAACGTTTTTTAGATATTCCTTTAATTTGTCAGAGCCAATGACAGCAAGATGGGACACAGTTGTGGTGGATGAACTAAATGTGGAGCAGATTGACTCAGCTTCACTGTGGGTTGCAAGATGTCTACTAAACAGGTAATCTCTTCCATTTTCATGGTGATTCCAGTCTAAAAACAGAAAACAAAAGTGCAAGCCTTTAATTTTAAAAACAATTTACTTCAATGTTGATAGAGACTGCAATAAGACAGTAAATTTGTACTTTCACCTTAATAAACACAACCAACTTTAAAAAATGTTAGTAAAGTAAGTTTTTTTACTTGTTTTTTTTTTCACTAGTAATATTCTAAGCAGCCAGTCTAAGGCATATATAATAATATAGATATGGTACTTGTAATCATACTATTGAAGTGCATGATTTTTAACTTGTGAATCATGCTTATAGAAAAACTCACATTTGTCAGCTGTTTTCATGGTTGGGTGATGAGCAATGTCAGATAAATCGCTTATGTAATAACCCCCTAAAGCTGCACAAGCTCCATTCATCTCCCTGACATTCATCCGAGTCTCTGGGTCATAGTAGGTCAAGCATCCACCGGAGGTCACTACAGATTGGTGATCGCAGGGGATATGGTCCAAAATGGAGTCTGCAGACATCAAGATAGGATGTTTACTTTTTAGGATGGAATATTCCTGTTTATCTCCGTGAATGGGAAAACACAAGGGATGTTATCACACGACCAATCGTTAGAATAACTCAGGTATTTGTAATGGAGTTTTCTCACAACAGTAATTGTCAAATAACCATGGGTTCATCATCATGTTACCAGCACTGTAGCATGTGTAAATAAAATATTCTTCTCGCCAAGCTATTCAGTTGTTTTAATTTGGTTAATTATTGCTTATGGAAAAGTTTCAAACGTTTTACACTAGTCACATATAGTAAATCAACTGTTACTTGTTACCATATTAGCAAGCTATTGCAGGTATGTGTATAGTACATCAAAATTTAATTTTAGGATAGGATAGGATATTCATCTTTATCCCCATGAATGGGAAAACCAAGGGGGGTAATCACACGGGCAATCGTCAGATCACCTCGCGCCCATTATCGGGTAACCGGAGCTATTGAAGTGTGTTGTATATAATAGACACGTTCCTTTAATTTGGTAGAACCCATTAATCCGCTGGATTCAGGCCATGTCTGTAAAGTGCCTTGCCAAGGACACAACCGACTAGCTAGCGACCAGTTTCATACCTGCAACCTTTCGATTGAAAGGCGACGCACTTAACCGCTAGACCAACCGGGCAGACGAGAACAACCGGGCAGACCATTTTTTATAAAACTTATTAAATAAAATAATTAAAAACCTCCTAAAGTATCTTCAAATATCACAAGGTTTATGCTGTAATACCACTAAAAGTTAATAACTAATGGTGATGATGGTGTATGTTATTTTAGGAATGCCAGTTAAATATAAACTGACACTACAAACATTTAAAACTGCAAATCCCAGTTTAACGGCATGCTGTTGTTATAATTGGAAATAACATGTTCATTTAGTGTTTTTGCTTAAAATCTTATCTGCTGTCTTTAATTTAGTCATAAATGTATTTTTTGTAATTTATTTTAAAAGTTGCAAACTAAAAATTAAACTAAAATGTCATTAAAAACAAAACTAAAATATCATCATTACTGAGTATTGTAACCAAAATTATTTTTTGGTTTTAACATACCTTTTATGAAATAGGTTGAATAATGAAGTTGGTTTCGTTCGTCCTTTCCAACAAAGTTATTTGCAATAAAGTCAATCTCAGTGAATGTCAATGGTGGAGTATCAACCTGAAGGAAACATTCAGAATAGAATAGGACACCATGTTGATTACCGGTCCATTTTAGTATGTATTTTAAATATGCTAGAGGTATTGTCTCCTATTTTAATAAATCTATAAAATTACTAGGTTCAAAAAACATATTCTAAGTGCTTTGCACACAGACAGCTGACACAACTTCCAGGGCTACCTTTAATACAAAGCAATGAAGCAATCAACAATATAGCATGCATCTAAGCTGAACTAATATTTACAAAGAAAAAAAGAAATACAAAACATAAATATGTTGCTGTTTTAACAATACCTTAACTGTGACACCAAAACATGTTGAAGTGACATAAACAGATCCATCCAATCCTAGACCGACAATTATAAAGTCATTGCTGACATAGAATGAAGTCAAGGACCTCCAATGCAGATCTTCATTGTAAGCAATAATTGGAGTGGCAGCATTCCAAGAATAGTCAAGAGCTACTACTTTGTAATTTGGCTGTATTGCGTAAAGAAATTCCAGTTTTTCATTGGAGTGAAAATTGATGGAAAGATAGCGCTGAGGCTCTGAAGCAAACTAAAAAATAAAGTATTTTATAATATCTATAAATGTGGGGGTTGAATTAGTGATTCAGACTTGTAAAATATTTTTTTCATGTTCAAAATGGTTTATTTTGTAATATGTATGAAAGATAAGAAAAATCATTCAACCTAATTTATATGAGCTATTATTGAATCAATTGTGTTTACAGGTAAGTTAATAAAGCAAGTTGCAGTAACATTGTTGTGACTTAGATATTAACCCTATACTAAATTATAATAATAAATTAAAGTATAAAACTGCTTATTAAAAACGTTATTTAATTGTTCTTAATAAAGCTTAATACGCTTTTTGCAGAAAAAATGAGTAAAATACTGTCATTAAAATAAATATCTAAAGTTTGTATTAAGTTAAAAACAATTCTTTGTGGTACCAACAGATTGCAAAATGCCCTTCCATACTCTCATTGCATCATTCAAAAATAAATGGTCAGAAAATAAACACATTATAAAAGAAACATAAATTCTTACTGGAAGCCATGTTTTCCAGTATTTCGTTGTCTCTGCCAGGTCACTATCTTTATAGAGCAATCTGAACTTATTGTAAGCTTCTGCAAAGTACAGCATTCCATTTCTTTTAATTTTGTCTCTAGCAATGCTAAGCCTGTCTTCAGAAAACAAAGGATCGATTGGAATAGAACATACATCAATTGTCGTTGGAATGCTGCAAAATTATAAATAAAATTTACAAAATAAGACAACAAAAACTATATAATAAATTCTGAAATTGAATATTGGCTTAAAAATGATCATAAATACAATATGTTATGGCAACCAACAGAATTTACATAATATTTTTTAATCATTGTTATTTAAAATAACTTGTGGAGGTATCCACATCAATTTTTAAACATATGTGACATGTTTTACTAGGCAACTTGGGCAAACTACCTTGAATTTTATAAAGTACTGTAAAAAAATTATTCTAAAATTGTTCTAGTATTGAAATTTGGCGGACAGATTGAAGAAAGGGATCCAACTTTCCGGTTTAAGACTGACAACCTTTACTGTTACACCACTAAGCCATATATGTAAGATAATTTTTTGACACACTGTTTGAGTTTATAAGTACACCAAAACCATTTCTACCAATCCTAAAAAAATTATTTATATTAACCTGCTTGTTTGTTGTTTGAAAGGATGCTGGAAATTGAAACCAGGTTGAAGTTGAGTGATATTGCATTGCGCTTCTTGATTCAATCTCGCCTCCATCCAAAAGAGGTAGCCTCCAAAAAGTTTGAAATCAAGAATACGATGAAGATTATTTTGAGAATGAGGCTCTCCATCAGCAACAAAGTATATATGAGATCGGAAAAGCGCAAGAGAACGAACTCCAATTGGCAGAGGAACAGCAAACTCGTATTCGGATGAATTAAAACTTTTCCTACAGATCATGCACATTATTGAAATTTAAATATAAAAATTTATTTACGTAGTGCTAATTCTCTCCCTTTTTTTCGAAAGTTTTTTCATTTAACAACCGCTTCGATTTCCTAGGTTGAGGGCTATGGAACAAACTTATACAATACAATACAATTTTATTTTTGTTTCTTTCGCTGCAGCGTTTACCACCAACAATTTGAAAATCAACAATTGACAACAAAAAAAATACTGTGGCAACTGGCAAAAAACTAAAGCAAAACAGGAAGGCACCAAAAAAAAACCCAAAAGTTATCTAGTTTGGCGCCTCCCTGAAAAAAAAAGAAAAAAATATCTTTAAAAAAAAAAATTAAAAAAGATTTAACTTGTACCATAATTGTAACGGTAGGGATTAACAATTCAGAATAATTTATATTAAATGATTAATAAACTGTTACATATTATATTCAATGAATTACACATTTTCATACAGATGCTTAAGCATTAAAATAGTTTTTTGTTACAAACAGTAGAACAGTTATATAGAACGGAAGTCAAAACAATAGTCTACATCTCATTCTCACGCAATACAGTACAATATAACTTGTGACATAACAATCTTATGGGGTGCACTGAATTTGCGATGATATGCCATATATAAAATTACTTCTGTTATGGCCATTTAATAAATACTACTGTATAAAGAGTTGCATTGAAGAAATTACAGGTCACAATTACAAAGTAAATATTTTTATTAAATGCAAATATTAATATTGTGAAGAATACTCCGAATAAATAACTACATATTAACTGAGTGTATGATGTACCGCATACTAAACCTAAATACAGTTACTTATTAATTGCACTTTTGTTTACAATACAAGGAGTAGGAGGCATGTTTAAGTGAATCACTGATCAAACTTATGTATCCATCCTTGTTGCCGCTGCATTACCTCTCATGTTTGACACACCATACTAACATTTATTGGAAGTTTTATCTATAGGTTACTTTTAGAAAAGAATTGCAACAAAAATATCCTGTAAAGGTACTGACGGGGGAACCACTTAACGGTGAATCCCCTAACATAAAATCTTTTAACAATCTTTTTTAAAATATTTTCTTGGCAAAATGAGAAAATTAAAATAACTAAATACTTTGAATCACATTGAGTTTTTAATCACCAGGTTTTTTATATGATTATTGTTTCCGCAAAAAATACCTCCAATAGAGAGCAGTGCCAAATACGTCCACGTCGAGTAACTCTAAAATACCACCCGGCAACACTGAATTTTCCGGGAGTTCTATGATTGACAGCACTCGCGTCGACGAATCTGATGTTGTCCAATTGCTGCAAAAATAAAATATAACTGGAAACTGTTGATCTCTTTTTAAACCTTGTCCAAATCTGGAAATTGGACAAACATTATATCGAACATGTTTTTTTTACAGAAAAGTGGGTGTTGCCGACAATTTATTCGGAATCCATCAATTTTTAAGAAAGATATTTACTGTAGCATAAAAATGATAGTCCGGCACTTATATATACAAAAACGTTATTTTATTTCGTTAAAATTTTATTCAAAGAATAATTATCTACTATTATGCCAGATATATAGATATTTTAGCCTGTGTAGGATATTTAAAAAGTTAAATTATATAGGCCTAGTTTTATTTTATAATCAATTAAAATCTTTAAGTTTTTTATGCAATATAGGTTTTACTCATTAATTTTTTATGCAATATACTTATTAATTGGAGCATGGCTAAACATATTAACAACTTATCCTTTACAAACCTTAAAAACCAGAGCTAATATATAACCATTTTATTTCTATCCAATATAGATCATGCTTCTCCGTTATATATTAAAAAATAAAAAGTATCCAAACATTCCAACAAAAGTTATTTTCACAATTAGACCTCGAATGGGTCACGCATTTGTATTTGGAATCAACGGACGCTTTCCACATTTTTACATGATAAAACAAAATTTAATCTCCCCAATGACGAAATCCAATTCCGTCCGACTAGTGACAAGCCATACCAGGTGACCGCATCAACCGTGATGAATTAGTTCTCCACAAGGGAATGGTTAAAGAACAACGAATCGTCATCAAATACGTAACTACAAGGTATTGGTCTTTCATCACATTATTTTGCAAGTTAAACAACGAATGTTTTGACTGCGCGGCCTTGAAATTGTTTCTTTTTTTCCGGTCGGAAGCATATTTTACTAATTATAATTGCACAATCTAGTCATGCCCACGCTACTTTTAGTTAAAACTCAAACTTCCGGCGATGGTGACTAACATCGAGTTATTGAAATTCGCACAAATACTGTCAGAACTATGTACTTTTGCAATTAGTCACCTGAAACGCTCATTCATCTCTTCTGACTTGCGAAATTTCAGACAAATAATATTTTTTTATGGCGAATTTTTGGACAAGTTATATCTCCAGCTGAATTTCAGCTATTTTATCACTAGAAGCCATCGATAACCGCTCGACAAAAAGATAAATAATACCACCAAAAACTATAAATTATGCGGAAATATGTAAGGTATCTTGGACCAGGTGTGGGTTAAAATACAACGCGACTTCAAAATGTTAATGTCAACCGGAATTAAAATAAAAAATTAACTTAAAACTCGAACATTTGTTATTTTACCGGTCTAAGTTTCAAACCATGATGGACTCTTTTTTTTGTATTAAATTCGTTAAATGTATCGGTCGCGTTAACCATTCCTCCGTCATCGAAAAAATGTTTTATATCGCCCTCTTGTGAGAAATGCACCAAAAATCAAAAATTAAAAGGATACTACGATGATTACCACAACACTTTTGATTTTGAATAATCATAGGTTCTTCTTTCGCCAAAAATATCTATAACGTTAACAACTGGACTGACCTTGCCCATAAATCTTAGATATATCCTGCCTATATGAAAGAAACGTTTGGCCGATTGGTTAGATCAAATGACACATACGCAATATTATTCATAAAGAAACTTAATGTAGACGTTGTCTACGGTTTTAAAAACCTACCTATGTTCATAATGAAACCAACAAGGTTATGCGGTCGAGCCTAAGGTGCGACTTGTAAAAAATCGGATCTAGTTGCTTGTTTCAGTCGGAAGCCCGCTCACAAAAAACGTAGGTTTTACGGTGTTTACGGCAAAGAATGGAACGTACAGTAAGCCTACTTTGGTAAATATATATATAACGCACTTACTACATTTAAATATATTTAATTTTGTGGTAAATGATAGTTTTTAATCAAAACTTAAAAATTAAATATAACGAAAATGTTATGCCAAATAATACTTCGAATCACTTTACCTGCTTTGGACACATAATGCTAAAACCAAAACTTCGAAACAAAGCAAATTTATTGTTGAAGCCATCATTTTACAACTACATAATACAGAAAATCTAATTTCATAATGTGCTTGGCTATTGGACGCAGAAATGGCAGTGTGTTAAATATAACGTCCATTTAACTTATTCGTTTTTGTATTGCTGTTTCTTAAGCGGTGGTTAGTGAAAGACGGCATTAATATTTCATGGTTCCTGTAAATGGGACACATAATGTATCCCCGATGCTAGGGTTATACATATCATTATCCGAAATATACTGACGCAATTTGGTGTTTAATATGCACTGTCTCGTAGAGTTACCACAAATGTTTGGATATTATTATTGTAAATAAATGTGCGCTATGTTAATTAAACGACTTCGCGTGAATAGTTGAATGGTTTTGATGTCATATTTGTTTTAAAATGTACAAAAATGTGAGCAAAATTAAAAAAGAAAAAATACCAAAATATGACATTGGTTTTATATTAAATATGGCATTAGGAAAGATGTTTTGTTTATGTATCCGGTCTCTGGTGGATAATACTGTATCGTTAAACAAAATAAGTTGAACCGCACCCTGTTATTATGACGTCAGATTTAGCCTTGGTAACGTAATTTACTTTCGTCATACAAGCTGAAACAATTTTCGCGTTGACCCTAATTTTTCGGTTGTTTAACATTATTATCTAATTCAGAAACAATTTGTCGAATGGGTTCTTCAAAATAGGGACAGACTTATCTAAAATTCAACACAGAAAGGTAAGCCGGGTCGACTTAATTTAATCACTTGGGCATTTTAAAATCCTTAGAGATTTGAAAATTGTTCTGATATTATTAAATAGGTTGTCTTTTTTGTAATAAGCCTTATTGTATTGGTTTGGATACTTGGTACGCGGCTTAGGAAGGGACGATGTGTCTTTGATGCCCAACCGTTATTTGCCCAACGATCAGTATTCAATTTCGATACCGCGAATTTCGCTTTGAAATTTGAAGCTTCAATTACCAACTGCAATTTTCCGCTTCGCTCGCCCCGAATATTTTCTCCAATTTGTCGACCGCCAACTTCCGCATATTCGTTATAAGAATATTAAAATCTTCCACGATCATCCTTCACCCATATGTTCTGAATTAATTAATAAATAATCTAAAGGGTTTAATCCTACATATCTGTTATCCATGCTTCTCAAATCTTGGTTTGAATTGATGCGTTCACGCAGGGCTGTTGATTCTCATATTGTTTGACTGCCATTTTCCTTGGTATTTATATGTTGGTCTGTTGTATGAAAGGGTGAGAAAATAATAAAAACAATTTACCTCTTTTTGAACATAATGCTCGGAGTTAAAAAATAGTCTCATAGTCATACTTATTATAGTCTCAAAATTAAAACCATTTTTTGTGTAATGTTTTCTGCTCTAATCGCCAAATCACCATTGTTTTATTACGTTTGTATTGCTTGACAACCGTGATCCTTGCCCGTCGTATTATCCACCCCATCATTTTGTTTCGATCAAATATGATAAAGTGCGGCCTGCTTATATGGGAGATAATATTTCTCACAGACAATGAGCAAAATTCGATGATTGCCTAGCGCAAGTTTGTTCTTTTAAATATAAAAAAGAAAAATACATTATTGTACAGGAAACTGTATTCGGATGTGCCTTTAGAATAAGATTAGAAAGTTTCTGATGATATCCGCACAAGCATAAAGCAATTTGAAGACATGTGGCAACACAAAACAACCGAGTTTTTTCACAAAGCCAACACGTCATTAAAACCGGTCAACTTCCCCACCAATGTCTATTATTCAAACAGTTACCACTGATTAGTGATTAAGCTCGGGAATTGCTTTGATGACAGCGCACTCTATCATTAATTAAACTTAATGAGTATTTCTAAACACTCTGCCCGGAGAAAGCGCCCTGACGTCATTTCGATCGTAAACGTGTATCAGAAACGCGATAAAACGCAATTACGAGGTGTAATACGCTATTGAGGGCCAATTTACAATCGTACTAAAATTACTGTCCAGTCATCTTTAATTCGAATTCCTTCGTTTCCTTAATCCGCTTCAGTTTGACCGACCGATTTAAAAATTCTGGAAAATATAATTCATCACTCATCAGATTAATGTCCTCACGTGACCTTATTATGTCATTCCACAAGATGCGGATCGGTGGGCACGGATGACGACACATGTGACGCCACGGCTGGTTGATTACTTAGTAACCATGCATCCTATAACGCAGGAAGTTATAATTGACGTTGTAAAATATTTTGATTAATTATAGTAAAATTCGAAGTTACACCGAACACTGTAGCCTGTCAACAGCGTCGCTAACTGCAAATTTACAAAAATCAAGCTAATAAATATACAAATTTATCGTTTTATGAGAGTATCGTGGGTTATCACGTGACGGCAGTTTTTTTTCTATAGGTACAATACACGATTTTAAAAATATCCACTAAAATTAACAATTCCATGCGATTCTGGTACCACAGAGAAACAATCGTGGGATTTATAACGGCAATGATGAAGCCGTTAATTTCGTAACTAGATTTCTCTTCCGTGGGTCTTCATACGGAAAATTCTTAGGTTATTAAAAGAGCTAAAGTAATACGACACATTATGACATTAAAATCCAAGATTGGACATCAAAGAAAATCTGGTTTGCTTTAAAAAATGCTTTCTCCATGTGATTCAATTTGTCGAAGATAAAAGTAATCTATAGCAGTTCGGCATCAAAGAGCTGTGTGTACATCGGCGTGTCAATGAGCGTTAGATCAGCCATTCTGGACTGATGATATACAGGCAACAGATTTTAAGGCTTTACATACAAAGTTTTTGCCTTTGAAACCGATGCTTTGATGGCTTGGTCCGTTTAATGAAATGAAGTTGTCGAAACTAAACGAACGTTTAAATTACGTCGCTCGAAAGTATTTTTTAAGAATCTGATGATGCTGTATAAAAGGAGAAATAATCATTTCTCTATCGAAACATGAAACGGCCTATGTTGAATCAGTTATTTTTCAATCTTTCCAAACCGCGTTTGTTTTCATAATCACGTTACCCTCCGAGCATACTACATGGAAACTGATTTAAAGCGCAGCCGTAACATTTAAACAATGTATTTAATAAGCCACCCACCGAGCTTGGTTTTAATTGGTCGGTTTAGACGCATTAGTGACATCATAATAAGTGATTATGACGCAACAGCGGCACGATGGTAAAGACCACATTATAGTTCTGCGGATAAATTTCGTAAGATTTAGAATAATTTCCAAACACACGGTGCATTTGTTTGATTTATTTTTGGTGCAAAATAATAAAAAATAACTCACAAAACAACGTTATGCAAAATCCACGCGAACATAATCGTTACTTTTTTCGGCAGTGAAGAAAGTTGCCGGAAAGCGCGGAAATGACCAGCAATATATAAATACACAACAAACAAAATGGGAACTATCTGCTATCGGTCGGGTAGTAGGATATGGTGGCTTGCCTCGGCCCGCGGGGTTGAGTAAAATTCGAAAACGCCGAAAAATGCGAAGCTGGTAGGGACCTTGCGATGGACGCCGACTGACCCAATCGCATTTGGGTGTCGGAGGAAATCCCCACGAAACCGGGGTAAACGTTGTGCTGCTTGGAACTCGGTTGCATCATGTCGCCATATGCTGCTGCGGCTGCAGCCAATTTAACTTTCTCAAATTCAGCTTCGTGAAGACGCTTCGCTTTGGCTCTTCGGTTTTGAAACCAGATTTTAACCTGAAAAGTGAAGTGCGAAAGTTAGAAACCGCCCGTCCGTTATGATTTTTGCGTGGAAAATACATATTTAAATCTTCAAAAGTGCTAATCATTAAGTTTTAAATATATGCCTTAAAGGTAGGCCGGTTGGTTTGTAACGAAACGAAATCTATATTTAAAATCGCATTAAAATAAAAAAGGTCAAAATAAATTATTTTAACTAAACCCGTACAGCTAAAACCATACGAACGTAAATTTTTATTTGGTTACCAATATAATTAAACGCGGTCAGAACACTGGCAATTTCACATATTGTCCGTATTTCGTTATTTTTTAGCCAAGAAGCATCGATCCAACATTATCAATATTATAGTTTTGGGGAAAACGAGTAAAAATGACACATCGATGTATAACAACCTCTAATTCGAATCTAAGTACGCGTGTAATTGAAAATACCTTTACTGTGTGCGTATGTCCCATTTACTCGTGTCTATATGTGGGCTACTAATGATATTTTCAAAAACGGGTCTTTTAACGAAACAGTCGTATGTATGACCATCGTTACCCATCCACATAGGTCCAAGATTAATGACCAAGGTAACTATTCAGGTAAAGGACTAATAGGAATTAGGAAGAAGTATCCTTCGATTCTTACCTGAGTTTCAGACAACGATAGAGCGGCGGAGAATTCGGCGCGCTCGGCTATGGAAAGATATTGCTTCTCTTGAAACCGCCGTTCGAGTGATAACAATTGATCTGTGCTGAAGGGTGTTCGTGGTTTGCGATTCGGCTTGTGTTTTCGAAGAGTACATTTCGACAAACCTGAGATTGACATTAGATAATTTAGATTAGTTAGATTTTTTGCTGTTAAGAATAAAACAGTTCCATACATTCATTGAGTTTCCTTTTCGACAAACTGCTTATCATGATAGTAATTTTATAATTTCAAATTATGTCTGATTAAAACAGCACTCAGAAAAAGTACGTCTAGTTCACTCTACTTACGAAATGCGTTCGGCGAGGTGTGCATTACGTCATTCGATTTCGGGGAATTCTGCTCAAAATTTAAATCGTCTGTATCCGTTACGTCAGACCTCGTCGGTGACGCATCCTTTGATGGAGTAGCTGGATAGTCGATGTTGTGTTTCGGGGGCGATTGGGACTTTCCCCATAGATAAAACGGATCCACATTCGGGGTGTAACTCGCGAAGTAACTCGCAAAATAAGGCTTCACTTTTTGTTGAGATAGATCGCACGGGGTCGTGGTGTTGGAAACTTTGCGTTCGGGCTTTGAAAGCAGGAACTCAATACTGAAAAAAGTAATAATTTACATAAAATGAAATATACAGAACACGATAAACTTGCGCTTTATAATTAAATGAAATCATATAGTGTTTTGTCATCGTAGACATATGTTTTATTGCTGACTTGACAATCTTCGTTTTCCTATTTTATATATATATAAATATACTAATCTATAAATATATTCAAAGCCGGAATTAACTTTAATAGTTTTCCTCTATAACCAGGAAACATTCAGCAGTTTTTTAACTCCAAAAACTACTATTACATCTGAAATTTAGTGAAGGTGATCTTCAGTTATCTTTGTAGTTGTTTGCCTTTAAAATAACAGGCTGTTTAAACTACATTATTTTTTCTTACCTAAAATTCAATTTCTCCTTTTTAGGACTTTTCTCTTTCTTGGCAGGAGTAATAGCGTCATTAGGACTTAGGATGGTATCACTGCCATTATTTTTTATTTTCGGCGATTTTGTAACTGATGACGTCACTAGTGCTTCGGAATCGGACATCGGACCTGCTTCGTTTTCGGTAACTGCGAGGGAGAAACGTCAAAGTTATTTTCTGCTGTTTCTTTTTATGAATTTAGGCCTACATAAAAAAATAAAACAGTTTTGTAGTTAATCTTTAAGCATATTATAATATTTAATGGTTTTTATGGCGAAATATTATAAAACAAATAGTTTTTTTTTAAATCCTATATAGAGTTGTTAAGAACCTTACTTGTCATTCTGCTGTTGTTAGTACTTTTAATCTCGTTTCTTGTCTATAATACTAAAAGTTTCTTCACAAATCTCTTGGACGACTGGATCGTAAATAAACTTTTCCATCTGAGACGAGAGATTTTGTAGCAGCTATATTCTCCCGCATCGACGTCGGGATATTTTTTCTCGCCGTACCCGTACATTACCCCCCAATTATTTCGCTTCCTTCAGCCGCCAGCCTGCCTTCATTAAATCATAATAAAACGATTTTCGATTATAACAATACAGCGAGTTGGTCACGCTCGCATCTCGTCCATTCTACGCTATTATCTCGCTCTGTCTCGTTTCTCTCTCCAGTCTGTTTGTTTAAAGCTTGTTGCTACACTTAATCTTTGTCACTTTTGTCGGTACCTCCCCTTTCATCCGTCGAATGGTCGACGTTGCGGGGGATTATAGGCCGGATTACGAGCGTCCCGAGCCCGTCGGAGATCCAGCCGCGCGTCGATCCTTCTTGGCCGCCATTTTAAGATATGCTCTTCAGTCGTAGACTATAGTTTTGCGGATTAAAATTAAAATCCGATCTACTATTGTCGTCTGCAGCAATAACAACAATTCAACTTTTGTTTAATTAAATTGAACAATGATTATAATAAACCATATATCCTTTACCATCCCTTTGGCCTAATAAAGTCGGTTTCATTTTTAAATGGTAAAATAATATACATTAGAGGTCAAATAAAATTAGTTAACCTAAAACTACACCACTAATAACAATTATTATTTTTAAAATTTTACGCTTAAATTTAAAATGAAAACGTTTATAGCTTAAACAGGGAGTTTACAAAGTTCATTGCAAACTCAATTAAGACGTGAAAAATTACCTACATATATATGTGTTTTGAAACTATAAACAAAACGCATTTTGATTTATTATATTCAAAGGTTCTGTAAGTTTTTATTGAAAAAAAAAAGCTTTCTCGGTGTGGGATTTTTTTCAAGAAAATAAATACGTGGTGTGAATTTTATTTGAAGCAAATTAAGTTGTATTGTATTCAGAATTGTTTTTAAGTTAGTCAAATACAGCACATGTGATTCAGTAGTATTTATTTTTGAAGGTTTTACGAAAAAATTATTTATCAGAACACATTTTTATCGACCGAGAAATTTAAAGTGTCAGGACAATCTGTTGAAAAAGTATTTATACCGCCGCAATTGGTAACATATATACTGTATACCAATACTTGATGGTTTAATGGGGGTATTTTAGAAGGATTGTGATCTTTGGATGAAAGAATATTTTTCATTCTTTTATTTTCAAGCTAATGGCATTTTAAATGTAACGAAAAGACACATTTCAGTTTGAAACAGTCTCTTTGTTTAATAAAAACAATGCGAAATTTCAAATATAATTTTACAAAGCGATTTTATTAATTTGTTTACATAATTGACATATAGCTAATAAAATGAATAGCCATTATCATTCGTCTGCCTTTTTAAGTAGCTATCATTGACTTACTATGCATGCTAGTCATAAAAATGAAGGACTGTCTGTGTCCAGTCGCTGGATTTGTTTATGACGTCATATAGACCCTTGGAGCTCTGAGTTAATTACGTTTTCGGGCGACAGCACGCGACTGCTGGAATTATGACATCACAGACCCCAGACGATTGTTAACTTACGACGCCATTGTCAGCGCATCAAACGCGCGATGGTCGATTCATAAAGAGTACGAGGCATTATTACGTCACACTTGCTAATGTCTAATAAATATGTTAAAGGCGACAGAGGGTGGTTGGATAAATTTTATTGCCGTGATTAATCGCTAATAACTCCACAACCGGCACTTTCAAAAGTCCGTCTTTATATCGAGAGATGCCGTATGATCAAAGTCGAAACGCCGCATTTATTGGGGTTTCAGCATCACACGTGCTATATACGAATTAATGATTGTTTACATCGCTAGTACACAAGCACATATTCATGGTTATTACAAGTACATTTACTAGAATCACTATTTTAGCTGAACAACACCATGCACAGGTAAAACCTAAAAAACGCTGATTTTAATTGTAGGAATAATATAATTAGGCTTAGCAGTTCAACTATCATTATAAGTGTAGCAGAGGTCGTCATCGTTTTTGCCCGTTAAATTTTTTTTTGGATAAGATATTAACGTTTATCACCATAAATGGAAAAACGCAAGGGGTGTTATTACACGCGTAATAGTCGAAATACCTAGTGCCAACCGTCGGGTTACCTAAGCTATTGCAGTGTGATTGCATAATTCAAACATTTCTTCAATTTGGTAGAACCTACAAACAATCCACATCGTAGTGTGTTAATGCCCGAAATGTTTTTGCATATTTTATAAGTTTCACTTCTTGCACTCAAAATGCAAACAGTAGACGAAATTTAAGCAACGTATCATATTGCATTCCAAAAAGAATATTTTGCGTGAAATCAAAAATCAAAGCCTGAAATTGCATTTTGTTTCCCGTCATTTCTACGAAGATTGAGCGCCAATAAATATCCTATTTATCTCCCCGTGAGCAGACAATAGAACCTCCGCGCGAATTCGGCGTCGACGACGATTTAATAAACGTACCCGGCATGGGGGAGGGGAATTCCCGCTGTGAATTATTATTAATGGCTTCACCTACTCTTGTCTGCGAATGCGATCTGCACGGATTATTAAAAACTTTTATTACGTAACAAGGCATTATTATCCACCACTAAGCCTTCCGCGTTATGACGTGGGAAATGTGGCCGCATTACACCTACGTCATCACGTCATGAAAACAAAAATTCTACAACTCTCATAAATTTTATTGATACGTCACCAAAAAATAACCCAAAAATAATTTAGCAAAAAATCTGGTGCAAAACTATCTGATGGTGTCATGATTACGTCATTATCTGGAAGAAAACGAACGTGATTTGACCGGAAGTAAGTTTCAGTTTTTCCCAGCATCTTCTTTCAGTGGAATTGTTCGGTTAAATACCATCTGAAAATAAAAATTCTAATGCGATGTGGTACGTTGTGGCATAAATGCTTATCTTATGATATTGTAAGTAATGTAGTAAGATAAATTAATTGCGTTGTAAACTTACTGTATTATCTGTGGTATCGGGATCGATACAGAAATAACCGAGTCGTTCGAATTGGAACTTGTCGAAAACTTTAGCCTTTTTCACCGAACACTCGACTCGAGCAGCAGTGTTTACAGACAGTGAATCAGAGTTGCAATCCGTCACGAATCCACCTGGAACCACTGATGTGTCTTCAGGGTTTTTGTGCTTGAACCTGAGTGGTATAATTGGGTAGTATCACACAATACACAATAGATTAGCACGGATGTTGTCACTTTGACACTAGAACATTTGGCAAAATAGTCAGGTTATAGTCTTACAGTATGTTTGGATCATTGTTCTTAAACATTTTTATCCGACCGATTAACAACCACAAGAAATAGTGTGGTTGAACTTCAGAGCTTGGGACTAAGTTAATATTAAGTTAGAGAATACGTGTTTATGTTTTAAAAAATGATATAAAATAGAAACAAAGTCAACGTTTCGTCAGACATATATACAGGTATGTCTTTTATATGATATGACTTTGGGTTTTTGAATATACAAAGGGCTTGTTTACGGGGGCGATGTCAAAAGACAATAAAACTTTAACGTCAAACCAAAATCACGCTTGAATGATAAGGTGTATACATGATTTTCGTACGTGATTTTTTTTGTCCGAACGATCACTTACAATACATTATATCAAATACGTGACAGTCGAACTTACAATCGACTGTAAACTCGCACTTCGCACTCTAGACAGCTCGTGGCTGACACCCAGTGGATAAAAGCTTTTGGTTTCGGAGAATCTTCCACGGACTTGCAAGTCACAAAGAGCTCGATGACGTCGCCGTTTGACGACTTCTCTGCTCGCTCGAGCGTGAGAACCAGTCCAGCGTGACGTAGCCCAACACTCTGGTCGGACGCAAACCGTTTGTAACTTTTATCGGCGATCTAGGAAAGAAAGGAAACGATCTGTTTATTACAGTTTGCACTTCTGCCTGTATCAAGTGGATTATTGGGTTAAACTAAAACAACAGCGTTAACAAATGCAATAGTTTGGGCAAATGGAACGCAGGCATGCGTAATGAGACTGTAACCGAGGAAAATCCTTCAACGTGATTTTCCCACCCACAGAATACAAATAACAGATTCAACCATTATCCCCACACCTAATCTGGAGTTACGAGCCTAAGGTTTATGGCAAGGTTGTCCAGATTCTATGGATGCAAGTAATAATTCCATTTATTTTCAATATGTCGATTAAAAACGGAATTAAGTAAAAGTTCTAAAATGATATTTTTATTTATGTTGTTTAATCAGACTATCTTGCAACTCCATAATTGATATTTAAAACTAAATCAAGATGGGCTCACCTCCATGTAATCAGATCTTTCAATAAATATCGACTTGGTAAGGTTGGTCACGTGATTTCCCTTAGATTCATCGGCTGGGAAATCCGGGACTTTAATGTCCAACGACCCGGCTTCATTTGGAAAGTTAGTAATAGTGACTTTCAGTGGATCCAATACCGCCATTACCCTGGCAAGAAAAAAACGGGTTAAGATAATTCCAAAATTTTCGGTCATGTTGAAAATGAGAAAATCTATTCACGAACTTTCTAGTTCGACAAACTTATCATATATATTTGTAGAAAAATCCATTTTCGAATACGTTTTTTCCACAAAGCAGATGTCTTACCTTGGAGCAGTATTATTAAGTGTGGTCCTGACACATGCTTCCAACATGCTGGGTTCCAGTATACACAGGTTGCCTGTAACTCCAACCTGCAAAACACAATCTCATTTTATTTTAAATAACCACGTATAAAATTTGTATTCATGAAAAACGTTAAAGGGTATGTGGGGAATATGTGTAAAATGCTTTTTACACAAGTAAACTTCCCAAATTGTTAACAGTGCTCTTTATTCTTATTTAATAAACTTACTAACATACAGGTATACTGCAGATTTTACTGTGACTTTTTAAAATCCTAAATGTTTGCAATTTAATACAACTATGAATCTATCAGAGACTTATTTCGAAAATGACACTGGAAGTCCAAAGACTACCCACTTTTGCGCAGAAGTCATTCAGGGCCTCCGGAGGAAAACCTCTTCTTCTGAGAGCTGTCAAAGTGAACAGCCGAGGATCATCCCAATCCCTCACGATTCCAGCATCGATTAGTTTTTGAATCTTCCTTTTTGATACCACTGTGTACTGTGGGAAAGCAGGATTTATCTTCTTTCTTGTTGTAATATATAAATATGATTTTACCACAGGTAATGTATTTTTTTATAATGTTGAGTGTTAGCAAACATACACATAGTCCAAATTAACACTCACTCATTGTTTGTTTAAACATAAAATTGGTAATATAAAAGTGTTTAAAGTTAAAATTACAATTTAGGCAGCCCGTAGCGAAAATAATTTTCTGTTTTTAAAATATAATTTAAAAAATATATTTTCCACTCTAAATTAAGCACAACACCTAAAATATGCACTATCTGTTAAATCAATAAGATTAGGCACAAAAAAGTAAGTAACTGATGATAAAGCTTATACACAGCCAAATGACAAATCTGGATAATGGAAACATAGTATGACATAACAAGACAACCAACCTGAAGATTAAGTCTTCCATATTCCCACTGCACAGGACAGTAAATATCAACGGAGTTGCAAAGCCAGAAGTAACTTGAGCGCCTGTATTTAGTTTGATTGGTCAGTAGTTACAATCTAAGCACATGTAGCTAATTAACTTCACAAGTTTTTTATACCCCTTTTACGTGTTTCAAAAGCCTTTTCGAAACCCAAAATTTAGGTTTAAAAAAAAAGATTTTTTTTAAAATTTGTTATTTATATTAATGAATCCTTGGGTTAGGGCAGTTATGTGTAAATCCCAACTTTTGGCTCCTAATAATAGTTCCAAATCCTATTAACTTCTGTACCTGGCCTGAAACTCTTTGGTGCATAGTGAGTGGCTAATTTGTTCTATGCTGTCACATAGACAGTGTGTGAAGTCATAAGTGGGGTAGATGCACCACTTATCCCCGGTGCGGTGATGTGGGGTAAATTTGATCCGGTACGCAACCGGATCCTGTTTCCCATCCTCCATGACGTGTTTCATCCGCAGAGTGGTGCTCCCTTCATCCAACTTCCCCTTCCTCATGTCCTGTTGATCATGTTTGATTGTTCGATGCAGTTTTTGTTCGCATAACAATGTAAGGAGGTGGTGGGGATGGCATGGTGAAAAAATGATACACATCAGATGCTGATCAGAGTGAGTTTTTTACAGTTACTGGCAGTAGGCTACTGCAGAAAGTGATTTTTTTTAATTTGACACATATTTAGCACGGGTTGTAAGTAATCTTTTACTACAAATGTAATTAGAAATTGAAATAAATGAAATACCCAAATTTAAAATCTACCTCAAAGAGAGCTAGTGACTCCGGGATTGGCCGATTCCTCCAAGGGGAAGGAGGAGGATTGATGCCTTTGAGCTCCTCATATTTCTGGTGACAGATGTAAGCAAGATCCTTCTTGATTAGTACCACGGCTAAGTCAAACAATTCTTGGAAGTAATCGGATGCATGAGTAACTTTGTAGGGGGTGTAGCCTAGAAAAAGGAACAACAACGGTTTTATAAAAATTATTGAAAATTTTTTTTGGATACAGAAAATTAATTTAGGTAGGTTACAATGTGTCATTTTCTATTTTTAGAATACAACAGCATATCTTTTATTTTTAAAAAGGGTTAAAAAGGGGCGACTGCACAGCAAGTTAGGAATGTAGCTTCGTCAACTGAGCTGTGGACAACATTTATCCAATCAATATCTTTTAACTACACTGCTGTGATGATGACTATGTTCTTGATAGCTGCTGTTAAAAGCACTTAATACATATTATAAGAGGCAAAAAACAAAAAACATATGGATAGCAACTCACCCAACCAGTTTACCATGTCCAAAATTCCCTTAAAGAATTTTTCTTCCTCCTTTTCCGGATTTGTGTCATCATACCTCAAAAAGCAAACACCGTCATTGGCTTTAGCGTAGCCAAAGTTGAAGTTGATTGCTTTTGCATGCCCGATATGGAGGATGCCGTTCGGTTCAGGAGGAAACCGGGTTCGAACCTGAAGTGAAGCAGCAAATTAAACGCAGGCAAACTGAAGGTTTAAGTTAAGCACAGTAAGCAAAACATGCTAAAAATATATGTATTCCATTTATAATTGATGGAAACAATATTTAAAGAGTGATCTGCATGCAAGTAAGATGTTTTTTTTACTTTTTTCCATAACTTTTCCATTTTCCATAAAAGGTTTTTCCATAACTTTTGTGGTTAGGATTGGGTGTTTCTAACCTGTCCTCCGGTAATCTTGAGATGTTCTTCCATTAGCTTCATTGTATTTT
>CH002904.1:644612-666897 GCA_000149265.1 Ciona savignyi | reverse complement strand
TGTGTATAACGTTCGCAAACAAATTCCTAAATTACCAATCCAAACCTAACATCTTTATTGGCTAAATGAAACTAACATGTGACCTGGTTTTGGTTACCTAATCCCCCATGGTATATCCTATAAAGAGCGTATAATTTTTGTTTCTGCAAGCAAAAACTAATGATTTCCTGAGTTAAAATGCAGAAAAATAGGCCACTTATTTACTATTTTCTAGAACAATCTAATTCGTTAAACTAAATGTGGTAACCTGTCTTAACTTAAGTATAACATGGAGACAACTTGATTTTAGTCGAGTTCAAATGTAAGTAACAAACTTACAGTTTTTCTGCAACAAGTGGTGCAGCTGCAGAACACAGTTGTAATGATAAGCAGCACGAATTCAACAAGCCCAATGGCAGTCAGCAACGCATGCAAGATGGTAACTCCAGGAAAGGGGGAAAGACTGTAAGATTTAGTGGTTGTGGTTGGCGCCATCGTGGTTCGTACTTCACGGTACCCATATTCGTTGTACTGAAATAATCGCTGCACATTAGTTTTAAATCTCTTGTAGCACTTATAGTGATACTGTCTAAAAGTAAATTAAATTGATTTTTAATAAATACTATTTATTTAAGTCGCAAACTAAAGAAATGTATTTCTTTTCTATAAAATGGTAATGATATAGAAGTTTGCTACCACTGTTTCTTTTGTCGCACACTAAATAAAACAAATTTCAGTACTACTTTCAAGAACAGAATGAATTAAACGTAGAATAGCACAAATTATAACTTTTAGATATCAAGTTGATATTTACTACTTCTCTCATTACAGAAAAAAGCTTACATAATCAGGAGACTGATATCTGTTGTTGTATTCATTATATTTCCAGTAAAATGGAGTGCATATTATTCCATAAATACCAATTCCTGTCTGAGCAACTCCTCCTAATAAAGCCATCGTTGACAGAGCCATCAGGCACACAATCTGCACGACAAATGGTTTTCATATTCAGGTGTTGTAACATATTTTGTAATTACACATTAAAATTAATACACCATCATTGTTGTTATCTAATTAAACTAAAGTTTCAGTATATACTTCTTAAATGGGAACGTAAATGGTAATGTCTTGATTTGAATCTTTACTTGTGCATTAACATGATCACGTCCGGAATTATGTGCAGGCAATTCTATATTTACAACAAAATGTAAATAAAACTCTAGTCATAACTAATTTTACATTTTTATATTATAAAGACAGTAATAAAACAATAATTTTGTCTTACAAAGCAGGTTGTTTGTCTCTTTGATGCTAAAATGCTGATGATGCCAACAGTCATGAACTAAAAATGCAAAAATGACTTTTAAACATAATACTTGTAGCCTTAAGCTTAGTGCAGCCAATCCAACTTGGCCAAATTTTAAAACAAAAACTATTCCTATAACTACATTAACAAAATTCTCACATAATCTCGACATTCTGTAAACAATAACTGTCAACATTTAATTTCTAAAAAAAATAAAATTAATGTTCCTAAAATAAATACTAAAGAGTAAGAATTAATAAAAAATATTTTGTCAACCACCACCCTGTCCTAATTCTTTGCAAGCAAAATTGTTCAGTCCCCTGGTTACCTAATCACACTTGGTTACTATTATATTAATGTTGCATTATCAATTGTTTGTGCAAGTAGTAGTTCCACAAGCTACCAATACAAACTTGTTACCGGTATTCATGTTTGCAAAAAATGAACTCTCCTTGTTGCTTAGTATCAATAAAACAAAGATATCCAACTCAAAAATTTAAACAGATTCGTTCTGACCTTTGTGTGTAAAAGAAACTAAATATGTATTTGTTAAAAATTATTTTTATTGGAATATGACTAAATATGGTCATAGCCCATAGAGCTCTGGCATCATTGTCTTCAAATTCTCAATTGTAATAGTTTTAAGTGTCTGGTCATTTCAAACACTCGAAATGGTACCGGTACGTTTTAATTATGTCAGAATGATATTTTCTGGGAATTGCTTAAATTTAATAATTAATTACTATTTCCCTTTAGAAGTTATTTTAAAGTTAAAAAAAATGCATAATCCAATTATCCAATTTTAATAAAGTACCAGTATCAACTTATAAAGAATTCTGCTATCGCTGTTGAAAATGCCGAAAACGGGATTCTTTTTTATATTGCCACTTGCCAGATATCACAGGAATTCCTCTATTTTGTAATTCATTCCAAATTTATCAATACACACACTGAATACCTATTAGTTAACAATTTTAAAGTTTTAACCCTATTGGACATTTCGTTTATGATCATTTGTAGTATAAAAGTAGGGTGATTAAATACTTGAGTGGGGTATGTTTCAGGTTATTTACTGGAAAAAAGTAGGGGGAAATAGAAGGCGCTTGCATGTTTTTATTAGTATCGAAATTTCCTGGGGTAATCTGGGATATTTTTATTCTAATTGGGAACAGCGTTTATCAAAGAATATTTGCACTGATAATGCTGAAAAACAGATTTATTTTTTACAGTTTTAGTTTTGTTCAGAATTTCCCTAATTTCTTTTTGTAAAATCAGGAAGTTATACGATTCATTGCTGAATCTCGTGGGACAAGTTACATACAAAAGCACTATTTAAACACAAGTATGTACTTACCAACAGCCCACTGACGATCCCATAACCTAAATAGGCAGGATGTGGATGTCCTGACCAATTGTAATATCTGGATGCTAACACAGCATATATTATTGCAGCAATACCAAGCATAATCGAAATGATCCCCAAGATTATGTGTGTCACCTGTAATTGATATAAAAAATTATTTCCATTAATCTTACTGTATCAATCATAGTTGGAAAACTAAAATATAATATTAATACAAGAACTCCATGTGGCAGCAAATTTTTAACAATGGAATCTGGTGGTTTGCTTTGTTACATGGTAAAATTACTTAACACTGTAAAAGCGAATGAAAACTTCTATACACACAGTATGGATGTACACAACTGAGTTGGCTATAGGATAGTGTAGTCTTGTTTTTCCTCATGCATGATGAACAAAGAATGTAAGCTGGGTGATATCATACAGAAATTGTCATATTACCTTTAGAACATGTAAGCAAGCAGTCTGAAATGAGTAAAGTCAGCCAACTCCACCTGACGGTAAACTACCCACTATTGCCGTGTGAGCTATTAATGTACAAAACCTTCCTTTAGTTTTAATTATAATCCATAAGCTTCCCTAAATTGCGGGAGAGCAAATTAGTCTATTGGACTTTAAAAAGAGGAGGGGTATTTTCACTTAAATGTATTGATAAACATATTTTGATTACATTAAGCCCTACAAATAACAAATAGAAAGTCATTTATGCAAAAAAGCTAGGGAAAGGGCCTTTTAAATGCCTGGATTTTAGGTGCGACTTGTGCAAGTCAACTCTAAATTAAACTTTTTTAGGACAAAACAACTAGTGCGACTAATTGGCGAGTATATACAGTACACACTTTTCCTTATAATATAAAGTGAATAATCTTTAACAGTTTCGAAATATCAGCTGTTATAGAATAACCTAACCAGTGTGGAACATTCACAAGTCGGCGGTTGTGCTTAATCTCTTGGAAATTTCCCTGACACAATATACCTAGAATTTGACACTTTAGATCCAAACCATATTAGCTAACACCACCAGAAGATTTAACTTGATTGGATATTTTTTATCTTATTGAATAAAGCATAAATGTGACTGATCACTAGTTTCTGTGTAATTTAATAAATGGGGATTTCCAGAAAAAAGGTTAAAGATATGTATAGGGCATATGCATTGTTTTTGTTCTTATTTAAATTCTATATTTATTTATATAGTTTTGTGTTTCCATCTCATTTATCACATACTATGATTGTATTAATGATCGGTTACGTCTAGTCTATTTTGGAAGATTTTTTGGGATACTCTGGTTAATTTGAATTCTAGTTATGTTATTCTGATTTGTGTTGTAATTCTCTAAATTTATTAGAAATTTAAAGTAAATATTCCTTTCTAATCAACAGAGATTGGCGATAGGCCAAACATGCGTAAAAATTAGGCCTCTTTTATAAATTTTCCCTGGGAATTTCTCTTGGGTTTTTGAAAAAATTAAAAGGCGGCAAACTATGGGCATGCCAGTTAGGATTTCTTAAGTCTTTATCGGATTCGATAACGCGTTCTACCTAATTACCTGGCGACCAAACATGCCTGTCACCAGCGCCACAAAAAGAAATCAAAATTTAAAACATGTTTCCAAAGGAAACCATAATTAACATGTTAGTAAAGAAAATACTTCTTTTCAATCATGATATAACCCGTCCCGCTAAACTTAATGACAAAAACTCTGTTCTGCTCTACTAGTGACAAAAATACCCCGCTTGTGCTATAGTGTGATATCAAACCATCAATTTTAATCCTTAAACCCTTGGGGTGGCAAACTAATTTCACTAATGCATTAAGAAAAATGAGTATGCAACATATCCATACCCCAATGTTTTTGATAGCTTTTGCCTTGAATCCAGCCCTTTTATTTGGGCTTCTGCATTGCTCCACAATTAATTCTTCATCAGAATCACTCATTGTTGCACACTTGTTCGACTCAAGTAAAAAAAACAATCTGTAAATATTTACAGATAACTTAGTGTTAATAAAACGTATGTGAAGTTAAACAATAGCGCCAAATGAACCAGGGTGAACCTTTTAACAACTAACTTTTAACCACAGTTGTAACACCAGAGCCTAGTTATTCTCCAGCATAATATTCGGAAAGATGATGGCGGATTGGGTGTTTGTTTTATTATGACGACATGTTTTGTTACGCATGGGTGACTCTGACTGTTTTCGGAGCAAGAAGGATAGAAGGATAGGATAGAATATTCATCTTTATCCCCGTGAATGGGAAAACCAAGGGGGTTAACACACGGGCAATCGTCAGATCACCTCGCGCCCATCGTCAGGTTACCGGAGCTATTGAAGTGTGTTGTATATGATAAACACGTTTTTTCAATTTGGTAGAACCCATTTATCCGCTGGGTTAAGGCAATGTCCGTAAAGTGCCTTGTCCAAGGACACAACCGACTAGTTAGCGACCAGTTTCGCACCTTCAAATTTTCGATAGAAAGGCGACGCACTTAACCGTTAGACCAACGGGCCGGACAAAGAAGTTAAATATAAACGCCAAGCTTCGCCTAACTTTTCAGGTAAGGTAACCAAACCTGGTTTAAATTTTTATAGAATTTTGGTAAAGTAGGAATTTTGGACTGTTTAAATGTGAAGTATGTGCGTAGGATATTAATGTTCATTCCCGTGATTAAAAAAACAAATGGGTTAACACGGACAATCGTCAGATCACCTTGCGCCCACCGTTGGGTTACCGGAGCTATATTACAGTATGTTGTGTATGATTAACACGTGGGGTCTTAATAGCTAGGCGACTTCAGGTCAAATTTAGTTCAAGACATTAGACATATAAGGCACGGCACGCAACGAGCCCGAAGCAACAAACGTTTGCTAGACATCACTACCAATTTATCCTCTGGGTTCAGGCAACGTTCCGTTAAGTGTCTTGCCTAAGGACACAACCGACTAGCTATCTACCAGTTTTGAACCTGCAACCCTTTCACATCTTTACTGTACGCTGTGTGTTAGTGCAAGCAGGTCTTCACAACGACAATAAGTATATATTTTATACACGGTGTATATAGTTTGTTTCTACAAGCACAAACAGATTGGTTCCTCATTTAACAAAACAACTTGTTATTTATGTTTATTTAAAAAAATGTTCTCTTGTTAGATTTGAGCATGTCTAAGCCGACTATATTACATTTCTAAAAGTTTTAACCTGATTGTTATTACAGTTTTATTTTTGCAAGCGTAAACTTAAGGGTTCCTGAATCAAATCTCTTTGATAGGATAGGATATTCCTGTTAAAAATAATTTTAACGCATGACTCTGATTTGTTGTACCTCCGAAATCGTCTATTTCTATGAGCTAGTTATACCCGAACTCAAAATGTAGGGTTTTCCCCTGGGTAATTTTCTAGAGTAGCGAAATACAATTTTTCAGCATTTTATTTTCTAACGATTTTAATCACAATGTAATAACCCAATTTTAAATCAAATTGGTTTGATGTTGGTGCACCTATCAAAGATATTAAACAGATACTCGTTTTTTTTAATAAATTAGCATAATATTCTAAATTTTGTAAATATATTTTTTTAACAGGGTAGTCAACCGCACTTAAATCCGTAATGCAGTACAGTTTATACATGCAGAAACAAAACTTAAACAATTGGTTTAAAATAGCAAGGTCTAGATATACACGAATCTAACAGTATAGTATTTAATTACAGTAGTATTCATTTTGGTTAAAAAGTAGTAGTATGTCCGGCCGGTTGGTCTAACGGTTAAGTGCGTCGCCTTTTAAACTAAAGGTTGCAGGTGCGAAACTGGTCGCTAGCTAGTCGGTTGTGTCCTTGGGCAAGGCACTTTACGGACATTGCCTGAACCCACCAGATTAATGGGTTCTACCAAATTAAATGACTGTCTATTATATACAACACACGGCAATAGCTCCAGTAACCCGACGGTGGACGGTGGGCGCGAGGTGATCTGACGATTGCCCGTGTGTTAACCCCCTTGGTTTTTCCATTCACGGGGTTAAACATGAATATCCTATCCTATTCTATCCCTATCCTAGTATGTACCTTTTAACCAAAAACATTATTAAAAGTTAAGTATCTAGTTCATGCATGACAATAAACGATTTACACCTGAAAATATAAAATGTATATTACATAACATGATAATACGCTAACCTACTGATTGATTATAGCTAGATTAAAGCGGAGAAAGTGCTCACCGAAATTATACCCCAAGGCAATGATGTCAAACTCGAATGCTCTCGCATTTTATTTTGAACCTATTTCCTTGCCAAATTGTGGACAATGATTTGTCTGACCGGTTGTTCTGGTGGTTTAGTGCCACGCCTTTCAACCGAAAGGTTTAGGTTTCAAAACTGGTCGCTACATATACGGTTGTGTCCATGGGCAAGGCACACAACGGACATTACATTAACTTTGGTCCGAGTTAGATACCAATGCTCTTAGGTTATCTAGTTATTGGTTTCCTCAATCTATATGAAATCATAATTTAATATACATATATATATATATATATATAAATTATATACCGGTATATATATATATATATATATATATATAAAATACATTTATACACTGTACTAATACTGTTTTCAGATAAAAATAAACCTGGAAGCCATTTTAAACTTGTTGCCTTTTTCCTCTTGTGTGAGTTGATTAAATGCCAACGGAAAAAGTAAATGGAATATATTTATATTGTTGCAGCCATTACTTTTCTTGCTGCAGGTTAAATAATGTAATCATTTTGTACTAATCTCATCTTAACAGTTTTTGTCACCAAGTTGTATTTTATAAATCTGGTTTTGAACCCAAAGTTATAGGAACATCTATGCACTGGGGTAATTTGTATTTTTAAATCGTTATCTGTTATGTGTTACTTTGTTAAGTCTAATCAATTATCTTTCAGTATAGAAATTTGACTAAATGTTCTTTTCAATAAAAATCAATTTAAAGCCTTGTATTTCCAATAAATACTGCTTAATAAGAAGGTGCAGTTGGTGAAGTCATAAAAAATGTTTTATTTGAAAAAAATGTATCAATATTGATTTGTATTATTAATATATCTATGGTTTTAAAGAACCAACTTCAGTTTAAAAAAATATGATCTTTTCCTTAATATTTTTTTAACATTATAAACTTTTAATTTTTTCCAATTTGTACAAACTGTATATTGTTTGTTGAAGTATGTTTGATCATTATTTATTGTGTTCAAACATTAAATGTAATTATCATGTAAGGTAAATATACAAAGTAAACAGTAACCTGCTTATGCAGCTTGGTTAATAATTTATTTAAAGAAAATGTGACTAAAAATTAGAGCTTTGTCTGGTATGCATTGGCTGACATTGACAAAACAAAATTAGCTTCATCAACTTTTAACCCAAACAATATACCGGTACCCCAAATATTCTTGTAAATTCAATTTGGATTTGTAAATATATATATTCAGGTTGATAGAAATGATGGAAATGAGTAGAGAGAGTAGGCTGCTTGAAAAAGAAAGAGGACAGGTTAATTTCAATGTAGAGGAGTTAACCAATATATACGATGGTGGCGCGGAGGAGACAAAGCTTCGAAGAAAAGTTGGTAAGGAACTTTCTATTTTGTCAATTCAGTTGTACTTAGCACATCGAACCATCAGTTTAAAGCACTTTGCGAATGTGGTGTAAAACCAATTGGTTTAACAAAGACTGTAACCATCTCTCCAGCAACACATATTATTGCATGTAAACAATGGAATATTGCTGTAGTGCAGTGGTAACCAACCGGAGTACATTATTACCCAGTGGGTGTATTTTTGTTTTATTGCGGTAAAATTTAAACTGAACTACCTTGTACCATCCATTTTTATAAATGTATTAAAAGTAAAATAATATTCTGCAGCCGATGTGATTCAAAATGATCCGGAAGTCAGGTGCAAGGATATAGGGATGATGACAAGGGAGGAGAGGTATATAGATGGTGTCAGAAGATGTGTTTATCTGTACAAAGTTCTTCTTCCCCGAGAAGGTTGGACTCCAGTCTCAAAGGAGGTGTCCCACATTTTAAGGTTCTGTATGTCGTGTACCTTTTTTGGTTTAATTTGTTTTGAATGTTGTAAACACAACAATCATTCAATCATACAAATGATAAGATACTATTTGCAACTCAAGGGTCTAGTATGAAGCACCTGACCCAGATGCTAGCCACAGGGTACAGCACAGTTAGTATTTCTGTGACATTTTATCATCTTTCACAGTCTATTAGATTGGCTTCGAAGTCTGAAAGGTTTTTGACTATAAAGATGCGATACGATATTTATGTTTATTTTCGTGAAAAGGAAAAGCAATGGGCGTTAACACACAGGTAAACGTCTGAACATCGTTCCACTAAGTTCAGGCAATGTTCGTTAAGTGCTGTGCCCAAGGACACAACCGACTAGCTAATGACGAGTTTCGAGCCTGCAACCTTTTGCAGACACACTAACCCACTAAACTTATCAGCCGAACTGTAAGGTTGTTGCGTGTTCGAAATGTTATAGTGCATTAAGATATTTATGTTTGTAATAAATTAATGATTTTTGGTTTGTAGGGTAACTTGTAACTAATAATGTGGCATTTTGACTTTTGTATTTTAAGTAAAGATTATTTCAACTATAGAAACATTGGCAAGGAGAGGAGCTTTGGAGTGCATGCTGGAGTTTTTATCCCGTGTCTTCTTAGTTTTGGGTCAGATGAACAGATTGCAAAGTGGTTACCCCTTGCTATGCAGTTTCAGATTATTGGAACCTATGCCCAGACTGAAATGGGACATGGTATGTTTTATTATGTTTTCTTTCAATGGGTATGCCTTATGAGCTGCATAGTCTAAGCCTGGCAGTCATATATGCTCTTATTTTTATTCTTATTCAGACCACTATTCTGCTGTGTTAGAGCACAGTTTTTATAAGAGTATAAACTGTAAAACACCAGTGTGCTTGTTGTATTGTGATGAATTGTCACATATATCTTAATGATCCAAGCAAATACCTTTTACTAAGGATCAACATATGGGAGCTGTTGTAACTCATGGGTTGTACCAACCCGCTAGCGTCTACTTAGCGCACTTTCTTTGAACTACTGGTGGATCTATTGAACAAACTTAAGCTATGGTAGCAATTCCATCACCTAATATCTGAGGCTGACACACTACTATTAAAACCGGGTGTCCTATGTCATGTGTTATTTGTTAATAATAATATATTATTTAAGGACAATATTTTGGAAATTTTTTCGCACAGCTTGAAATGCCTTTTTGAAAAAAATGTTTTTAAAAAAAATGTTTTTAAAGGTACTTTCCTGCGTGGCTTACAGACGACAGCAACATATGATAAGAAAAATAAAGAGTTTGTAATTAACTGTCCGGAGATTTCTGCAATGAAATGGTGGCCAGGAGACCGTAAGATATTTTTGTGTCCAATCTATCATTTTTTAATTATTTTATCTGTTTAGTGGGAAAGTCAGCTAATCATGCTTTGCTGATGGCGCAACTTGTAATTGATGGAAAGAAATACGGAATGCATCCCTTTATGGTTCAGATCAGGGATCTTACTACGCATATGCCTTTACCAGGTACCTGGTTTTACATGATTTTATCATGGTAAAATTGTTTTGTTTATATTTTTGCTCCATTTTCTCCAATATATTTTTTTAGGCATTACGGTTGGTGATATTGGCAACAAAGTGGGTTTTGAAACAACAGACAATGGATTTTTGCATTTAAATCAAGTTCGAATACCAAGGGAAAACCTACTGTGCAAAAATGCTGAAGTAAGCAATTATTATTTTTTTTAAATAATATGAAAGAAATGGGCAATAACCCGCTAGAACAGTTAGGTATAGTTTTTCAATTACCTTCTGAACACCAAAATGACTGTGTACGTGGGAATCACAATAAAAAGATGTTGTCTGGATCAATTGGATTTAAATGGATCATATGACAATTCAAATTGCATCAACTCTAACAACTGACTGCAAAAGTAAATGGTAACTCAACTGTAGTCAATCTGATACTTATCTATGCTATGCTGACCTCTTCCAGAAAGGTGTACCTTATCCTATTTGCCTATTTTGTTGACTATTAAGTTCTCTTACAATACTCATGTATAATCTCTCTCTACCACTGGATATTTTATTGTCTTCACTATACTAGACTTCCTTAAAATAGTGAATTAGAGATTTCTTAAAGGTTAAACCGAATGGAACATATTTGACGAAAGCCAGTGATAAAATGGTGTATGGATCTATGGTGCGATTGAGAGCTATAATACTGGAAAGTGAAGCGGTGAGTGCTCTTGGAAAGGCATGCACCATCGCTGTAAGATATTCGCTTGTGAGATGTCAGGGGGAATTGGAACCAGGGTAAGGGTGAAGCAGATGTTTGATTACGACTTTTTTAAATGTCTTGATTTTATTGTGGTTTTATAGGGTTCAACTTTACCTGGGATCCCATACTTATGGATCCCGATTGGCGAGGGGACACATGTCATTTTTGTCCATTTTTTGTTAATGGCTTGTTGGAAATTGGCTGAAAATTTAAAATTTATTTCCAAATTATAAATGTAATAGACATACCAAGTCAGTCCAGCATCCCTAGTAAATACGTCATTGGTCTTCTGTCTTGGCTTAAACACGAAAAACGAAAATGTTATAGATTTCAATTTCAGAGATATATCCATGCTATTTTGTTATTATTGTATGGTTGTTAACCCATTAGAATATCATTTTTTTACAAAAATGGTTAACCAAATTGGATTGGTACTTAGGGGACCCATTAGTTTTTTGCTTGCAGAAACCCTTAAATACAAAATGTAGGTAAAAACACTGGGGACTACAGGATCCTGATTGAAGAAAACTGAAAAATGGGAGATAAAAATGGCTGTGGTTGACACAAGACTTTCTAGTTAATTTTTGAATGGAAAAGCGGATTTTAAATTTTCAGCCATATTTCCTGCGCAGCATGCAGTGTCAACAAACTTTTTATCTTTAAGGAAACCTGAGGTATCAGTAATGGAATACATGACACAACAAAAGAAGCTGTTGCCTTATGTGGCCATGACCTATGTCACTCACTTTGCTTGCTTGAAACTATCAAATCAATACAATGCATTCACTCGGGAAATGGACAATAATGACATTTCTGGTTTACCAGAGGTTGGTTTTAAAGTTGTACAGAGATGGTTAGAAGTTTTTGGGGGCATTTGTACATTGTTTTTGGTACAGCTTGTTTAAAATGGTGCGTTTACCATGGTATTAGGTTAATATTATTGCAGCCCTAATGTTAACCATGCCTCATGGAAAGCTAATTGTTGCATTATGTTATTGTCAGCGTGAACCATGCCACATGAAATAGTAGGAAGAACTTTGAACAAACACAAGTTATACTGATGATTGACCAGCATTACCTGTGTATAACTGGCATTTCCACTTATGAAAACAAATTACTTATCAGTAATATGCTTCAGCAATTTGTTTTATTTTATATTGCTCCCAACATTACAGCTTCACGCACTGTCAGCTGGTATGAAGGCTGTTGTGTCCGAACAATGCTCCGATGGAATAGAAATACTCCGTAAATCATGTGGTGGTCATGGATATTCAAATGTAAGCTGACTAACCTTTGTTTTTGCATTAAATCATAAATTTGTCTAGCCGCACTGGATAGAAGTATCGCTTTAATTTCCTGCATTCATACCAGACGAGTTTCAGGCTTCATCCCTGAGACCCTGACATCCTCTTCGCTGCAATAATGAATATGACGAATGTTGCTTAGTCTACTGGGATTAATTGAGTTCAAAATTAAAGGCCTTTATATGGAACACTCATAGTTTGGAAACCCAACTGTTGACCTGCAGCATTTCAAAGTTTCCACTGTTAAAATGCACCATGTTTCCGATCTCTTTTGATATAAAATTCCTTCACAATTGCATTCATCATTTCCCTTTAGGCAAGTGGGATCCCGATTATCTGGTCCAGTGCTGTAGCCTGTTGTACTTATGAGGGGGAAAATACTGTTATGCTTCTGCAATGTGCAAGGTTAGTTGTGTTAATTCCAGCATTTCCTTAAAACAGTTGTGGATTATAGACATCAGTTTAAAAACTGCATTGTGCAAAGGTTATAATTTTAATTCTGTTTAGAAAATGATCTGTAGGCCTTTGTAAGTAAGTTATTTTATAAAATTACCAAACTGATTCTTAAACCGTGTTTAAAAGGTACCTCGTTAAATGCATCAACCAAGTCCAAACCACTCGTATGGTTGGATCTGTGGCTTACCTCAATAACATGACCCAGTCAACTTGTCATGTTGATTCTGTTTCGGGTTTCAAGCAACTTGATGTTTTGGTTGCATGCTTCCAGTACAGGTATGATGTATTGCGTCACCGCATTATTTAAGTTACTAAGTTGTTTGTTATGTTCTTTTTATTAGGGCGAGGGAAGTTTTGAAAACTGCTGCTTTGAAACTGAGTAATTTAACCAAACATGGTATGGCAAGCTACAATGCTTGGAACCAATCCTCGGTGGAGTTGGTTAATGTTGTCAAAGTAGGTTTGATAGTATGAATTGCTTACATAAAAGATTACAAGTGTAAATCATCTATAAAATAATTACTCTCACATAATTATTGACCATATTTGTCCGGTAATATAGATTAGTGGGTTAGTTTGTCGCTTTGTATCCTAAAGGTTGAAGGTTTGAAAATGGTCGCTATCTAGTTGTAATCAATGGATTAATGGGTTCTACTAAAACTAAAAAATTTTAAAGTGCACATAAGTATGGTTAATGTGTGTAAAGTAAATTGTATTTTAGGCACATATAACTCAGTTCATTGTAACAACATTTGCATCTGCAATTACGGAACTAGAGTGTACCAAGCCGGTGAAAAATGTACTTCAGCAACTTTGTGCACTTTATGCATTATCATGCATCAATGCAAGCACTGGCGACTTTCTAAAGGTAACAGAAGTTTAAGTATTTTAACGACATGTGTTAGACTATTAGATGGTAGATTGTCTTACGGACTGTATGTTTTTCTTGGCCAAGAACTAAACAGATTAAACATTTAGAGAAAACAAACAAAATTTAAGTAGTTGAAAAATAATTACAGTGGAACCCCGCTTGACGACCACCTCGATAACACGACCACCTCACTATCAGGACCACTTTATTGCGGTCCCAAATAATTTACTATGGCAATGCATTGCATTCTGTTTCAATAACGCGACCACCCCGGTTTCCAGACCAGGACCGCCATTTTTTGGTCCAAAACTTGAAATTTAACTCCGCTAAAGCGACCACACGTGCTGAATAATGTGCTTTTGTCACCAAAATAATAGGTTTAAATTTCTGTTGTGATCAAAACAATAGGTTTACATGAGCGCGTACGCACACACAAAGAAAATTGTGGCTAACAGAACTGAAATTTATAAGATAAATTTCAGAATTAACAGTTGTTTAAAATCTTTTTGCAAAAAATAATGGCATTTAGTTAAAATTTAGTAAAAAGGCAAACGTTTTGACTGCATATGACGACAACTTGCTTTAAAGCAAAATTCACTAACTCGACCACCCCGCTAACGCGACCGCTTGATGACGGTCCCATAGGTGGTCAGGTAAGCGGGGTTCCACTGTATTGACATCTTTATCAAAACGGCCTATATATGTTGTAATTAAAACCAACTGTGAATATATATTGCTTATTCATACAGTATATATCCCTGTCTTACAATAGACATACAGTTTATATTACTGTGTTACAATAGCCTCCTATGTTTTTAACCACTGGGGATAATTATGTATATTCCACTTAGTATATTGTCATTGCTACCTGATCCAGTATTATTTAAAGTTCTCAATTTAAAACGATTAAAACATTTTTAGTTAACTATATACTGCGTGTCCACAAGGTCTTGTTTTTTTTCAATAGGTTGGTTATTTATCTCCGAGGCAATGTGATCTTGCACATGAAGCTGAATTAGAATTGTTGTCATGTATTAGACCAAATGCTGTTGGTTTGGTTGATGCTTTTGATTTCTCTGATGATTTGCTGCAATCCTGTCTTGGTGCTTATGACGGGAATGTGTATGAAAGGCTGTTCGCATGGGCGAAGAAATCTCCTTTAAACAAAACTGAGGTGACTGTTAATTTAAATATCTTATGATTTCCAATCATGCAGAGTTGGAAAAGGTGAATCAATTTGGTTTAACATGTATCCCTCTTTGTCATTATCCCATTTAAAGTCTATAATTCCTTGTTAAGCATGTTTAATAAACCTTGTAAAAACATGTTACACTGATATATTGTTTGTAAAAGCTTTTTGTCTTACGTAAAGTGTTGATGACATTATGTCATATTAAGTTTTTATTTTTTGTAACATTTACATCATAACATGCGATTAAATAGCAGTGGGAAGAGTAAAAACACTGCTAAATCACATTCAATTATTAGTCATGTGAAATATCAATTGCAATTGTTGTCTTATTAAAACTTCACTTTGCCAAATTGGTTGAACATCTATTCTATTTATTAAAAAAACTCTATCCGAGGGAGTAAAGGTCTGAGTATATTGCAAGACAGCGCACTCATGAAAAAACATATTTCATTTCATACTATCCTTTCGTTCACTTTGAAGATAGCGAATTAAATGACTCCAGAAACCCAATATATTTGGTTTCTTTTTATTAACAATTCAATATTATTTTGCAGGTCCACGCTGAAAGTTACAAATACTACAAGGAGTATCTGCATGCTGGAAGGGATATTTTAGAAGGTCGTAAATCAAAGCTGTAGATATAGGTTATCGAATTTAATTTCCGGTTTATAATTTATCATGTAAAATCTTTCTTTATATCAAATATGTTTATATGTATGTTTTAATACAAATTCTAATTTTTTAGTATAACAAAATGTGTGCGAATTACTGAGCTGTTTTATATTTGATTAATATTATCTTTAGTGTGCGAACAAAAATAGATGGCTAATTGAAACAGCAAAGTCTTGCTCCCAGGTACACCCACGTTCGGACTTTCCTAAGCTGAACGTGCCTCTCCCATTTAAATAGTACTTTAAAATCTTAACTCGTCGCTGTGCTCCAGCTAATAGCAATTTTACAAATCGGTGTAATATTTTACACATTAACTATGCAGAAAATCAGCACTATTTCTGTAAGCTATAACATTGTAAGTGTTGTATACCATAGTTTCAACAGATTCTAATTTTAATTACTTTTAACAAAACAACTTTTACTGTTTTATATCGCGAATAAATTATATTTCATTTGTATTTCGATCTTTAAAAATGGTTGATTTTCGCAAGCGTTCTTAAAAAGTTTAAATCTGATTGAACATTTTTTTGGAATCTTAAAGGTTGCTGGGTTTATCGCCACGGAACACCATAACACTAAGTCAATGTCATGGGCATGTTGAGAACTTCTCGGGGGAAAACCTCAGCATAGTAGTTCGTCTGTATCTAGATCATGATAGCTAACTCATTCAGAATTTGAGAATCAAGCAAATTCAAAAAGGGGATTCGTTACGACATTAAAATGTTTCTCATGAAATAAAAAAATAATAAAGGTGCGCGCGTTGTTTCTTATATAAAACAATTTTTCATGAAGATATACCAACAATACATACAGATAAGGTTGATAGGACGACGAAAAGCTTTTTGAACGGCCTGGTTTTATACACGGCGAAATTTTCGTATATACAACAGCCAGACGTCCGCATTCTGTATAAAACGGACTTAGTGACAAGCCAATTATCATGAGTTTGAAAACGCAAACTAAGTTCGATAAAAAAACAGTCAAACATAATTATGATCTGTATTTGTATAACACCAGTTAACGCCAGAAAGCCTTTCTTACCCCACTAGATTACGGGAGGTATTACAGTGTGTTGTTCTGATTGAGACGTTTTTATCGTGCTAACCGCTGAACAAACGTTTCTATATTTATTTTTGGAAACTAAATTATTAGATAGTAACAAAAAACCATAGGGCGGATTATTGCCTGTGTTAAACAATTGGCGAAGCAACTCAGAACGATTCGAAGGAGAACACGCAATTACAGAACTTGGCTGACATAAATAGAAGGGACCTTATCAAACGGCAATCCTCAGATTACCTCTCGCCCATTGTAAACCTACGAGCTATTGTATAATTGAAACGTTCCTTAAGTTTTAGTACAACCCATCATTTCAGTAGGTTTACGTGTCTTCCCTTGCCCAAGCAGATAACCGTTTAGCCATCGTCTAGTTTCCCTCCCATAACTTTTCGACCTTTTGCATACCACCGACTCTCTTATGGCAGGAGCTATCTGGTCGGACAATGAAAATGCTCCTTAGTTGCACACGAGTCCAGCTGGAGACAGGAACATAACACTTCGGTTAATGGTCGATATCAAGTCACCAATATCGTATTATCGTCACACCGGAGATATATAAACAAGAGTCTCTTGTTTATATATCTCCGGTCACACAACGGGATTCACAGAAAAATACTTAAATTTGACGCCTTTGAAATTATCATTCATGCGACTGGCTTAGATAAAAACTGTAGACATGGTGTAAAAATTACATTTTTCGGTCTGTGTAACAGAATTAATAATTATTATTTTAACATAAAAATTCGTAATTATTTTGCCCAAATTTTTGAAACAACAATTAACGGGTACTCAAGCATGACCATCACAATGAATCATAGATACTACATTAACAAAGTTAGGTAAGTGTATGGTTTAGTTATTTAGTAGCAACAATTTAACATTTATAATAATAGTTTGTAGATACGGCTTATTTAGCATGTTACAATATTCAACGACCTTGACCGTTGGTGTTTCCGCCATTTTATCTATGTAAATATCTGATCCGTTTTACCGATTTGGAAAGCACTTCAATTTTCGCCAATTTAAAGTTTATTTTTTAAATTAATGCTGACATCAAAACTTAAACAAACAATATCAATATATACAGTATTGTACAGCATAGAATGCAGCAAAAGAGCCAAGAGTCATTGAGTCAGCTGCAACCTTATGTTCAGTAAAGAATAATACTAATTAAACAGTAAGTAAAGAAAGGTAATGTTACTAAGACTTTTATTAAATGTGTACGTTTATGATCCCTTTAAGTAAAACAAAATATTAAGTTATATAATTGTATAAGCAAGTATCAAGATATATTGATTTGTTTCTGTTGCATCACCCATTATTAATACATTTTAATTGGTAATATATCTTAAGTTTAAATAAGTTAATAACAAATTCGCCCCGTATTTCCACTAAAATTTTAGTTCATATATTATCCAAATGGTCGAAATGGGAAGGCATTGAGTTGTATAAAATCTAGCAGTCTGACTTATTATATTACTACGCCCATTGTCTATTTTTATCTAGACTATGAATATTAAGTGAATAAAAAAATAAATAAATGTGAGGCATAAGATACCATTAAATCACTTAACCTTCCTTTCCCATAATATAAGCTGATGCCAACATGGCGTAAACTGTCATCATCGGCACATGCATGCAATCAATTACTTTTCATAAATGATTCTTATCCTTGACCTTGGATTGGCTGTTATAAAGAGCATGATAATGAATTCAATCATTGCATTGGTCACAATATCTACAGTCTTGGTTGTCTTTGACTTGTCAGCCATTAATATACAGTACATGCCATTTTATTATAAATAGTATATTACAGAAAGTTATAATAAACTGTTTCTAATTCACCAAAATTACCGTACTTGTTACTATGGGAATATTATTTTTTTTCAGCTATACTTGTGATTGTCTTGCTGTTATCATTTTGCTTCACTACAATTATTCCATTTCAAGTAAAAAATTGTAGTTGCTCTTTTTGAACTGGAGACAGTTTTCAAAGAATCTTTTGTTTTCTTTGAAATGTTGAGATCCAGGAATGTATTTCTTGTAAAGTTTTGACTTGTACTGATAGGTGCTGTCTTTAATTCTTCTGCTTGTGAATTTTGCAACTGTGGGTGTGTGCTGATTTAAAAGGTCTAAGATTGTGCAATATGATGGTGTCAATAATACCGATTTCAAACTGACAACGATATCAATATCATACTAATAATAATAAGTTTGTAAGATTACATTTTGATGTCAGCTTTTAGGCAACAATGGTTAACATTTGCACAAGTGTACAACTAAATTTAGATTCAATTATTTGGTCAGCAGAGTATATATTTTAATACAATATTGACAATACAATCAAAGAAAGAGGAACACGATTTGAATCAAAAATAAAATATTGTATAATTAGGCTGTTAAATGTCAATAAATCGCAACCGGCATGAAGTTTGTTAATAATCGGTATTTGGGTTATGTTGCTTATTCTAAATGTAAACATGGTCACCATTACCAGCGAGCGATTCTGTTACTGTTGCTTATTCCAAATATGAAATTACAAGTATTCTTTTTGTTACGGTACGTATTCTAAATGTGAATATAGTGTTGTCATTTAAAGTATTACTAATTTCGATTTTAATTTGCGTGGTTGATGCGAATAAAAGTACTTATATCTGTGTATAACTGTATTTGTACATTCCACAGTGATACTGGTCAGTTTAATTTAAATAGGATCTATAACAGGTGCACTGGGCAGCTGCTGGTTTAAATTTGTTTTGCTGTGAGCATCTTATATAAAATGAGCAAACGAAGAAAAAATCGTGTAGTATCCGATTCCGATGAGAGTTCAGCTGAAGAAGATTCTTTAAGTGTAAGTTTAATAGGACAATTGATTAACCCGAAAATTGAAGTTAATACTTGTCAATATGCAATTGTGACTGATGCAGTTTTAAATGAATCTAGCTTATATTACAAGGAAAGGTCGTCTAAAAGAGCAAAACGAGCACAAGTTCAAATTATATCAGAATGCAAACCTAATTTTATGGTTTATCTCATTAATACACAAAAAAGAAACAAAAATAAAAAATTGTATTGCATTGTATACACATTTACATGATTGCAAAATAGGTTAACCATTTTCACCAGGCATAGCAAAGCAGTCCACATAACACTAGCATAGCAGTCCACATAAAAATCAAAGGAACAGAGATTAATATAAAATTAGAGGCTATTTAGTATTTTTATGCAACAATTTAAACAATCTGCGTTTAAGCATACATGGTACACAAGTAGTGCTTTGCACCGTCCAATCAAAAAAGAGAAACTAAAAATCGACTTCAAATAATATAAACTAAACCAGAAATTTAAATTGGCACTGATCAAACCAACATCTCGATGATCTTTTTTGCACCCATGGTCAAGGTTTACACAGAATCGTAGCATAAACATGGCTGCATGTTGAAATGTTGATACAATTATGTGCATTGCAGGCAGAATCAAGCACAAAGCGACCACGAAACGACAGCATAAATGATGCACCAAAAGCGAAAGTTGTTGCCACCACCACCACAAATACCTCCGACTCTGATACTTCGGACGACGATGATGAAGTAATTGATGTTGTGTATTATTGATAAAAATAACCAAATGTATTATTATTTAATAAGCTTCTAAAATGTGGTCTTCACGATGTCATCGACACTGTTAAGACATTCTCATTACCGAGTTTATTTTAGTCCACACTCACAAACAACTGGGAATTGTACCAAATATAACGATAAATCATGGTTATTGCCACATCTATGATTACTATGAATATACACCTTACATTATCTATCATTTATCGCAATTATCTCTCCATTGCGTTACATTGTTTCCTATATTGCGTACATAGGTAGTAGGATTAGAATGTGGGCCTTAGTATTTTTTTTATTGACTTTATTGTTTCTATTACAATCAAGTTCTTGCATACATTGAGTGTTCCTCTAATATTTGCCTTCTTTTACCAATTGCCAGTGGACAGTGGGGGGTAAATCGAAAAAGAAGAAAACGACAAAGAAAGTGATCCGAGGGAGAAAGTCAAAGTTTGGGATGAGCAAAGAAACTGTGTCGGATGAATCTTCCGGTGATGATAGTGGCTCTGATGATGCCATGCCTAATGTCACATCTACCTTGGAAGATGGTATGTGAAATTTTGTTTTAAAGAGATTGTAGTTTTCCACTTGTATATGGTTTATATAATTAAGTAAAATCAAGTATCAGCAGGTAAAGGTCTAAAGAAGCTAAACGAGTGCAAGTTCAAATTATATCAGAGCACAATAAAAACTATTTTATGAGATATCTAGTAAATACACAGTTAAAGTATTGCAAAAAAATGTTTGTCATTTCCCATTGGTATATATTCTATGTAATTAAGTAAAAATCGCGTTTTACATTTATAGATAAAAACCATTAATTTTATATTATCAACTTGATACAATGCAATAAAAGTGGTATATTGATTATAATCATGATTGCAGGCGAGTTGTCTTCAAGTGAGGATTCTGAGCCTCAATCGGATGCAGATGGTTCGGAGTCGGAGTTTGATGAGGAGGCGTTGTGGAAGGAGTTTGATGACGGCTACGATTCGGAGCTTGTAGGAGATGAAGAGGATCGCGCGAGGCTGGAGAACATGACAGAAAAGGAGAGAGAACAAGAGTTGTACAACAGGCTTGAGAAGAGAGAAGCACTTCAGAAGCGGTAATTTGCATGTGTTGCTCGATGTGAAACTTGCTGATTGGTTTTTACTGGCTTTGTAGTTTAGAGAGCCCATAAATAACAAGTAGGCTGTTGATACAATATAATGTGTGTTATATTTCACTTGCATTTTTACGTTGTTAAGTACTCAAATATTATTCTTTATCTGGAAATCCAATATAGTTTGTAAAAATATCGAAAAAATTGAATGCAATCCAATTTGAATAGCGAATTTCCCCAACCATCATCATAAAGAACATTTGTGTCGGTGCTTTGTTTTTTTAAAGTTTAACACCGTGTAATGGATTATTCATTGCTACTGAAATAGTCTCCTTACATTGATTTATTTTAAGTCATGTTACAAGAACATCAAACATTTTCTTAAACTATTTTATTCTCAAAGATTTGAAATAGAAAAGAAACTCAGACTTGCCAAGATGCAATCCAGTGATAAACGCAAAAAGAAGAAAAAGTCTTCAAAGTAAGCTTTGTTTTGTATAAATAAAGTAACCACAAACTAAAATAATAAAATATAAAAAGTAAGATTTAGGTTTAAGAATTCTATACATCAAGCGAATGGCTGTTGTTGGTTTTTGATTTCTTAATGTGTTGTTACAATATTTAATAATAGCGGGCTACCGTTTATTCATCCAGTTATACACTATAAGTTAAACACTTCTTCATGGTAATCTATATATATAGAGTGTTATAACCTTTAGTTTGCTGTTATTATTTTTTAACTTTTTAATCGTGATTTATTATATTTTCTTGTCATTCATACAAAAAAGGTATTTATTGACGAAAATAGTATAACCTATATGTGTCACACAGCCTCATACCACTACTACATGACCATAATTTCCATTATATAAGATAGTTGTTCGGATTAATGAAGATCCTTTTAAAAGGATTATCCAAGTAAATGTACTATGCACACCATATGCTATTGGATTTCACATAAACAGTCAACAAGTACATTGTCCAAACTAGACAATATACAACAGTA
>CH002904.1:583699-635459 GCA_000149265.1 Ciona savignyi | reverse complement strand
TTCTCATTCCCACTAGTGGATACGGCACAGTACAAATTTTATGTATACAACAAGCAGTACTACTGGTCACAGGTGTATGCCGTGAAAAATCAAAACTGGTTTAAATCACTTTTCAAAGTGCATAAAAAACACAAAATTATATAGCAGTTTGCAAGACTGAGTAACCCTATACCACCAGCAAATAATCATTACCTTGCCGAATGTGATGCCTGCCCATTTTGATGCGAATTTACTTTGCAATTCCACTATTCTCTTCTTGTTATACCAGTCCATAAATTCCTTGTCTTCGTCATCAGAATCATAACCTTTCGCATTTGGATCACATGTAAGCGAGTGCTTCTGTAGAATTTCTTTACGCTTAGTTTCATCTTCTTCTTTCTTTTCAAACTCAAGTTTTTTGTAGTTACGCCAATCTTCAATCACTCCTTTAGGTCCTGTTTGTACTACCCCTTTTGAAGAGGCTCGACTAACCGGGCGTTTCACATTAGAGGTAGGTGCTGGGGTGTCTTCATCTTCTGAGGAGCTGCAATAGTTCTGCACTTTTTCGCCAAGCAATTTGTCGTCAAGTGAAAGAGACATTATTTAATGTAAATCTAAACTGTATTATGGAGAGAAAACATTTGTTAAAAGTTCTTTATAAAGAAAACTTTTTACCGATAACTCATAGACTACAAAGATAATAAAATGGCCGGCCAACTGCAGCTGCAACATAATGTCCGCATTAGACTATTTACAAGAATAACCACCGGCCAACAAGCCCACCAGTGTAGACTGAATGAACCGTTATGGCGAATCTTTACGAAGAAAACATTCGCCTTTTTCTTCGCAATTTCCTGACTTGAAGTACGTAATTTTGTTAAACGGTAAATCTCTGTACAAAATATCGATCAAATTCATTTGTTGTGAATTTGTTATATACTATTACTATGTTTTCAATTTGGTTAAAATTACATGATATAGTCTTACGTGGCGTAAAAGCGTTTTTCGCAAACATATATTTGTGCGAAAAGATAAATATTCACGATCTTTCGTAGAAAATTGGCATAAATTTGCTAACAATAATTCGTTTGGTCAAGCACGGTTAAACATATTGTACCCAAATTATTTTAATATACGTGTGTCATATGGTTATGCAATCAAAAACTACTAACCAGTCACCAGTTACCGGGATTTTACAAGAATCAACTTTGTATAATATAAACGCTTCCATTCTTTTGTAACTTCCGATGGCAGGGTTCAAACACACGCTCGCAAACCAGCTAAAGTGAAACAAATCAACGGTATGCCGGTTGGCTTCATACATTAAGTTAGTTTTGTAATCGATAGCTGTCCTAGAACTTTACCCTGCACAAGTTAAAATTTTTAAAGGCTGAGTTTTTCGAACCCATAATGGGCTTGTCACTAGACCGTTTTAATCGGTATATTTATCGGTCGTGTGAACCATTCGGCCAAACGACCTTACTTAATCTTCTTGTAGTTGCGTCAATCTCCAATCACTATTTTGGTTGTGTGTGAGGCTCAACAAAATAATCTCTGTGTAGGCAATTTGCCGTGGTCTTGTAGGAGAGTAAAATGGATTAAGACCTGCTTAGGGTAGAACGGAACGGGGGATGGCAGGTTTCTATCTCATATAGCCTACTGTACAACTGTGTGTAATATAAGCGAGGTTTTACATGTGTTTTTAATCAGTAATTACTTTCGGCAAAACCAATTTCCAATTTTGTCTGCATAATTTTCTTCAAACTTTTATGTGGCTGGGAAAACTATACGGTTAAAACGTAAACCGGTTTAGCACTTTATTTTCCCGAATCCAGAACTGAATCTGAACCGCCTAATGTAAATTAGAGTGAACCTTAACATGAGTTAGATGCTAATATATAAATAGATTCTTAAATGAAACTCCGGTAATGAACCTATATCAATTGCCAAGATCACAAAATTATAATTAAATTAAAGTAGTAAATTTGCAAACCAAGTTTACTGGATGCACATTGTATGTTCAATTACATAATTAAAAAAACGGATTTAAACTCCAAAACTGGTCGGGGTCATTGAAAACACTGTTGTAATTTTTTTAGCGTCATCTAGAATTCTGAATTCTGTACATTTCCACGATTGTTTTTCAACCTCTGAATCAGCGGTAAAAGTGATTTGTTTCTTTGAAACTTTACAATACAATAAACTGACAGTTAAGCGAGATGGACATCAAGTTTGTTGTGTTTTGAATTAACAGGCATAATTCAGGATATTTAGATTGTTTAACTTTAAGCATAACATTTAAACAAGAGTAGAATCCTGTAATCACTGCTATCGTTTCAGTTACCTTAACTTTTAAATACCGTCGGTATATTAAACAAGTGTCATTGTAAAAGTTACAACTAAAAATGCCCTTACATGGTTCTCTGAAGAAAGTAAGTGACACAACTTCTTCGCCAAGACCAAACCGAACTTCATGTCTTCGTAATCGTCATAATAATAATAATAAAGGAAAAGAAAGTTCTGGCAGCGGTAAGAGTTATAAATCTAATTAACCAGACTACCATATTTTAGTCCAACTTGTATTTTTAACATTGGTCGACCTTCTATACATATTTCAGCAATACACTTCCTTAAGGCCAAATTACCGAGTATACCAAATAATGTTTTATTTTTTAAAACAGTCTTGCGATATATTTGATACCGGTGCTGTGTTACATGTTCTGTAACTTATACTGATTTGTATACTGGATACTGTTTAGCAAGAAAAGTCTGTATGGTTGTATTTCAGGGTTGGCTCTAATTACCACAGGGTCGCTTGGAGCGCTTGGACCCTAACTCTTACCTTAACTCTAACTCTATCCCCCAAAGCGCTTTAAATAATCCTGTGGTAATTAGAGGTAAGGTACCGGTATTTCAGTAATTTTAAAAATTATCCTGTTTATTCTTCAGAATCTCGAAGTGACTCACCTTCCCTGACAGCTTCACCGTTCTCATCTCGACGAAGCTCGTGTGAAGAAATCGTTATTTTTCCTGATAGAATCGAGGAAAAAACTGAATGCAAGGTTTGTTTAAAACATTTCAAGGTAGAGAAAATTTCTTTCTGCACCTTATTCTTTATATGGAAGAATTACTGCAATGGACTAAATATTGTCTCATGTTACCTGTATGAAGAATTTTTTTCTAGGCTTGAAAAAAGGTCAAAAAAAGATAAATAAATGTTTTTTATAGTTTTTTACTTGACAGCACTGTTAACTAATCATCAGTGCTGAAAGCATAACTCAATTTAGAAAAGCTACTGGCATTATCACAGTGGAACAAACACCTCAATATAAGTAAATATTCTTCATATAGCCATTCTATTCCTAATTAGCATATTTAAAATATAATACCGAATAATTATATGGTTTAGGACCACCCTAGCAACACATTTAAGATGGGATGCTTATTTTTATCCCCGTTATTGGGACGCAGTGTAATTGCGAAGCTTCATATGTCTATCTATTTTTTTAAGCCAATATTTAAATTGCAAGTACTCAACCGCTTCTGTATGCTCATGGTATTCATTCGTATATCTAGTAACCATTTTGTTTATGCAATCTCTTATTAAATTTGGTCAACAAATGCAGATAAAGCTAATGTAGTGAAAAGCCACCACATATTATAGGCTATGAACTATTGTTGTAAAATTCTTGAACTGCTTAGTTTGACTTCTTTCTGTTGGTAAAAAGTTAATGTTAGTTTTGTAAAATGATAAAATATTTTTTTTTAGAAAAGTCAAAGCGTGAATAGTTGCCAACAAATAGAAGATATTCACAGTTCATTTGAACCAAAGCCAATGAATGCGTCAACTTCAAATACTCATGTGGGCAAAAGGAGTGGTATGTGATTATGAATCTACTATTGACGTGAATTAACTGATCTCATCTATGTAATATCTAAACTGTTTTCAGATTTTAGCAATTAACAACAAGCAATAAACAAAGAAAACATAAATATAAAATTAAATTATAGTATTGTTGCATTTGCCATAAATACTCACAACGGCAAACTAATGGGAGTATAAATAATACGATGGCACACAAACAGCAATTATAAAGGGTTGTGATTAAAGTCTAAATTAAAGTCAACATTCAAGTTTTGCTGCTTTCATTTTTCCTTCGCAATATTTTAATGATTACATCAATGTATTTATCCCCTCAGGAATAAAGAAATCGGACAAAGATAAATCCATGGTGTTGCTTGTAGATGAAACACGATTTGTTGTCGATCGGAACTTATTTTCAGCTTATCCAGACACTATGCTTGCAAAGTAAGAAGTTTTTGCCGGATGGTTATTACCTGTTCTACGTTCATTTTTACTGTTTTTATACTTTTACTTTCCTTTAAAAATGATTTATTAATTGTTTAAACATTTTTGTGGTGATAATATAGTGTACCAATACCAGTAAGGTAAATGCTCAAGTTTATTTAAAGTTTATTTAATTGTTTCTGTAGAGCCACTTTCGCAAATTAATATTTTTTGGATTCATTTATTTAGGTGTTCAGTGGGACAATGTGTCAAACACAAACATAGCCAGTTTCAAAAAGCTGTAATGGCCTTGTATATTTGATAATGAGTTTGAGTATGATACAGTAATCGGTTCACTTTCTATTTTTTATGAAGGATATTAAATTTTAATGGCTTTAAGTTAAAGTAATTGCCTCTTTCACTTGCATAATATGTCTAAAGAAAGGCATTTACACAATCAAATTTTCAGTATGTACATGTTCTGAATATTTGCCTCATTTTTATTGCAGTTAAGCTAAACACTTAAAATTTCTGCCACACACCTAATTTACTTATGTTTATTAGTCTTTTAAAACAGCACTATGCATAGTGTCTAGTTTTTAAAAGTCGGTGGACTTACTACTCGAAATTTGCAGTTGTGTCAACTGGTACAGTTCATAATTACATCCCAAATGTTTTTTTGCTTCATATTATCCAAATTGACCTTATAAATTGATTTGTAACGGAACTTAACACATAAGTAATTTATTAGTTAATTTGAAATAATCACATATAAATACTTAAGCTTTTAAATAAGCAGTTGGAAATTGCATTATATAAATTGCAGATTATATAAATCACATACATGACTAATACATAATATGAGTATGACTCTTATTATTGCACAGGATGTTTAGCTCATGTATGATAGATGACAGAGGGTGGACCAAAGCCAATGCCGATGGAGAATATGAAATAAGAGAACTAGTTTCAGCTTATATTTTCAAAGCGTTGCTTGTAAGTAAGGATTTACTGTTGGTATTGTATTTTATTTGTCACTTTTGTCGACCCAGTGTTACATTCTTTATCAAATAAAAACTCTATTTGCGAGTAAATATTAAATAAAGGGACAAGGGACAAAGTTACAGAAAACCTAATATATCCACTGTTTATGGGTTAATTAAAGTTTATGGTGTGTTCTGTCAGCATATTACTAGTCACAAAAACTTCATGCAATATAACAACTTTATTCTTTAAGACAACTCAAATGGGCTGTAGAAAATTTCTGCTAAAACTTATTAATACTATTCTATGATAATTAGCAATCATGTAAATCTAACATTCTTTCACAAGGAATATTACACGGATGGTGTGGTAAACTGTCCACCCGGTGTCTCAGTGCGTGATTTACGAACAGCTTGCGAATACTTCCTCATTCCATTCAACTATCAAACCATTAAATGCAGTAACTTAGGTAGGTCTATAAAACAATAAAAAGATATGGTATTGTGTGAAAATAATAATCACATTATTTTAAGAGTCATAATAGAGTCACACCAAGTTATCACTGAAAATGCTATTAATAAATTGTTATCCTTCTTTTTTACTAAACCACTTTTATAGAATTAAATTGGCATTTTTGTTTTGCGGTAAATATGCTGATAAAATGCTGTTCTTTCCAATGTGCTATCATCTATTGATTACCTTCGTTTAAAAAAAACACATGCAAAAACTCGGCTATCCAAATCTGAGTGATTTATCGTTTAATCAATTGCAAAATGCCAGTTCTCTGCTGATGGAATGGTTGTGTTCTCTGCAGTGTGTGTCATAGTAGGAACATATCTTTGATGCTCATACTGAATTTTTGTACCAATTTTTTTATTTTCCAAGGCTCCCTCATGCACGAACTGTCAAATGACGGAGCTAAACGCCAATTTGCTCGATTTCTTGAGAACGATATTCTACCCCTTATGGTGAACGTAGCGCAGGTAATTTGCTGTTCCTTCCATAGGTTACTGTTAATGGGATTATGGCATGGAAATTTTGTATATAAGTATGTATGTAAATGGTGGTTTTTAAAACCTCTTGCAAGTGTATTAAAGTATTAAGTATAGTATGATTATATCTCAAAATATGTTAAAGTGAGTCTAATTTATACTACGGAGCATTCCTGAATCTTCTTTATTCCTCTTACCAGCGAGGGGACAGGGAATGTCACATCGTTGTGCTCATGGATGAGGACAACGTGGATTGGGACCCAGAATTCCCACCACAGATGGGAGAGGAGTACACGGAGACGGTGAGGAGCACCCCTCTTCACCGGTTTTTCCGATATATTGAGAATCGGGAGGTTGCCAAGCAAGTTCTTAAAGAAAGGATGCTCAAGAAGATTAGGCTTGGGATTGAAGGTGAAGAATGTTGGATGTTTGATTTTGTTTCAATTGTTGTTGTTCAGATGGCGTTCATGTGCTCGTTCATGTGCTTCAATTTGTCTTAAACAGAGCAGCATTTGCACCTTTTTTTAATAAAATTGACCCAAACAGCGTAATAGGAGTATGAAAATGTACATTCATATTGTTTTCCCACTGTAAAATGTACATTATGGTATTCTCACTGTTAATAAGTCCTACAATTTCTCTTTTTTCCACTTTTGAACCCCGCCCACAGGTTACCCAATCTCCATGGATCAAGTGAAACGGCGCAGCGGTGGGCGGCAAGAGGCGATCTACGACTACGTGCAACGTTCGTTCATCGCTGTTTCCTGGGAAAAGGAAGAGAGCAAGTCTCGCCACGTTGATTTCCAGTGTGTCGCTAAATCGAAGAGCATCACAAACCTCGTGGCTGCTGCTGCAGACACCCCACAAGATCAAGGACTTGTAAGTCGGAGCATAACCTGTTATTTATTGCAATGCACTTGCTTTAGAGTGTTTTTTACTTTTTTATTTGATTAATTTTCTTAAATTTTGCACTAAATAACGTGGTACATGTTTCATCTATATATATATATAAAAAACGATGGTCTTTGTAAGCGATATTGTACTGGCTTAGTGGTTTAGATCAGTGAGAATTTCGAATTCGAACCCTCTAGGGGTAAACTTGTTCTTACCCACTGCATCAAATTACCGATCAGTCAACTTGATTGTATTTCTAACCCACCATATCCCCACACACACAGTTAATCCAAGCGGAAGCCGCCATCAATGACTTACCCAACCTAAACCTGCGTGAAGATCTTGATGTAGATGATCCAGCTGCTGACTGACTGTCACCCGAGTCCGGCCGGCCTAACATGCTTGCAGTCGTAAACTGCCTCCGTATTGCATGCACGTATTATTTTTTTTTGTGGAACTTCCAACACTTCAATAGCTATTTTTGCCTTTATCAGGGTGTGAATGTACAACATATAAATTATATATTCTAACCTGAATTTACAAATTTTTAGCTTTATACTAAAGCAGTTGTTTTTTTCCGTTAGTAAACTTAAAATCTACAAAACAATCGTATTAAAAATGAATGTAAGGCACTAATTTGGACACCTAGAAATATGCCTTTTGAAAGCTGTAACACATGAAACGGTGTCTTATTCTGTTAGATAATTACGTAACATTTTTTCCTGAGTGACTAATATTGATCTGATAAAAGATTTACAATGATATCTATCAGTTTTTTTCAATCTTTTCTTCATTTTCTTCCACATTTATTTATAAAATAAAATTTCTATTGTTTTCTCTGAACCCGTTTAAGTATATTAAAACAGAGTTTTCGTATTTTGTATGATTGCTGTACGTACACCAGTTCATCATGTGTAGTATTATTAGCAGCGGCTAGGGATGAAGTACTATTGTTTTTCCTCGTGGGCTGGTCAACGAAACGGGCATTATCACTGGTTAGTTTACAATCGGACTACCGGAGCGATAATTGTGTTACATGTTTGTGTAAACTTTTTCCTCGATTGTTTGAACCGAAGTATTGGCCGAAAAACTCATTAGTAGCTTCTACGTCGATCCTTGAAAGGTTAGATATCCTAGCTTATTAAGTCCAGTCGGCAAGTGTTTATCCAATTCGGTTAAACTTTTTGGTATTACTAACCGACCTTCTGGTTATTTGGTAAACTCATTTTACAGGGGAATTCCCGTTAGATCAAATTATGTGAAAAATAGACGGTTTATTGGGATTTTTGTACATTAATATCCGATATTACGTGTTGAAAAACAGTATTTATTCCAGATTTTAAAGAAACTTGTAGAAGTACAAAATGAATTCGCAAAACTTCCCACTGTGCGGCAATCGACCAAAATTTAAAATAACTTAACACATATATCATACACTATTATCACATTTATAACGCAGTTGGACACTCAAAACCAACCTTAAATCGACAGAGAATTTAATTACGAAAAAATGTGGCGACCCATACCTATCTTTAACCGATTTCCGTAAAACACCGAGAAACTTAAACCAACTTAATCCAGTGTTTACTCTACTTTAATGGACCAACTAAAACAAGATAAATCTCTGAGAGTTTGTCGCTAATATTGAATATTAAGTTACCAATTGAGGATAAGTCTTTACAGGATATAGTTCCCAGCAGACATGCGAGAAAGAAGCTTATTTTTCGAAGTTTTGGTGCAGATATTATTTGATAGCTGATATCCTGCGATTTCAAAGCTATTGATTCCATATAAGACAGCTTCTTACATCATTTGATGACGCCGTATATCATCATTCAAAATCCCTCGTGATCATTGTGTTAACCAACAGCAATATACAGCTTCCACAGAACATGATTTGGATGGATAACTCGAGGACCCATTAGTTATTGCGAAGGTTTTACTAAGATAAACCGTTTTATATTTTAAATAGCCGTACTTGGAGCGTTAAGGTGCAACCGGACGTTAATTGATCAAATGGTTTATTTGGTAACAAAAATTGCGGTTTCCATTACAATAATGTTATTACATAATATTACGTAACGTTCGTTGTTGTTCCACTCATGGGTTTAAAAACCACAATATCTCGTTTTCACACTTATCTTAATCATCACGTTGATTAACAACTCCAGATTAAAAAATATATGTGTAGTCGCACGGTATGTTACCTACTTCCTGCTTAATATTTTGCAATGTAGGTGTTTTTAGTTATGTCCTGCCGTCATAAGCTGTAATCATCGTACGCAGTGAAGCCACTTCCTCTTCTTGTCACGCAGTTTCTAACCTAGGATAACCGATTTTCTGCACGCACTACTGAAAGGTTGAGAAAATGCGGTGTATACATCACCATATTGCTTCAACTCTCGTCGATCTTCACTATCATAGAGTTTCCGTGAATTTTTATGATGCCCAGACCTCCTGTAGTAGAGTTAAATCCGAACTTGCAATTATAAAAGACCAGGCTACATTAGAACGTGTGGTCCAAGATCTGCCTTTAGATGGGCAATGTTTTGATTACTACCACTGGATAGGTCTTCGAAAAGAGGGCTTCAGGTTTAATTGGATTGACGGTTCTAAATTCGACTCCTCCTTAGTGACGCTGCAAGGGACAACAGGTAATTGCGTTGCATTGACGACGACACAAAACCGCACAAATCCGCAGTTGGTAACCAGAGATTGTTCCAAGTTTCATGCATCCTATATTTGCATTACACATCGAGCCACAACTAGAAATGTTCAAACTGAGACGACAACAGATGCTACCACACCAATCACCACACAGGCAACCCGAGGATCTAGTGCAAGTACCTCTGCTAATCTGCTACCAGTGTTCATCGGGATTCCAGTCGCTGTCGTGTTAATCTTGTTTCTACTGCTCCTGTTATACCTATTTCGCAAAAAGAAAAATCGCACCGAAGAAACAAGCCAGGAGTTAAACGTCTACAGCACCATCGAACCAAGCCTCAAAGATAAGTACGAGTGCGCACAAGACCAGCCATGCTGCTCTTCGAATTGCGATTACGTCACCGTAGATCAGATCGGGAAAATTGAGTCTGGGCATGACGACACAACACCTCAAGTTGACAATAAAAGCATACAGGATACGTACGCAGTGGTAAACAAAAAGGTGAAAACCAATGATGTATATAGCATGGTCAACAAAACCGCAAAGAGAGCGGGTGAATTGTCTTAAACGGACCTTTATTACATGTTGAAATTAATCATCTTTGTTTAGTCGTTTCCGTAACGATCCATGTAAATAATCGTGCTCGGCGTCAGATCTATTACAAGCCGATGATTTAACCTGTGATGTCGTGTCGGGTTTTACCAAAAAAACTTAGCCCTTATACACCGCAAACACTGTATCTATTGGTTAAATATCCCGTGTTTCCAAAGTTGGCTTCTGGGATAACCACATTAAGATATAAGCTACCTTAAAGAAAAAATTAATATGCGTTATCACAAGGGCAATCGTCAGGTTACCTCTCATAACGGTCATATTATCTACCGGATATCGGTAATATTATTTCGGGCCCACCGCCAGGTTACTGGAGCTATTGTAGTGTGTTCTGTGATTAAGACGTTCATCGGCACATACTTCTGGTTAAAGAAATTGGCATTCACAAAACTTAGTATTGACCGATTTATTTTTTCGCCAATCAGCTCGCCACAGCTCACTTTATAAGTTCGCTACAGCGACCAATGGGAGTGAATGTGCTATTTAAAGTAAACAGTGAATGTTTTTGTTTTTTGCAATACATCAACAAAAAGTATCTGAATATCATAGAAGTGGGTATTGTTTTGAGAAAGTTGGTAAAATAAGTGCATACCACCACAAAACTGGTGTTTATTTCTGTTAAAACACGACAATTTCATTTGTTAAATTTCACATTTAACTGAACATGTCGCGAATAGTTGGTCGACCGCACTTCCAGGTTTTTACCAAACTTTTGCTTTGTGTTGCCGCCCGTGCCGCACAAGCGCACCACACTACCTCGCTCAAAAGGGGTCGCCACTGCTTGTCCTGCAAAATGACGAAACATCGTACGGTAAAGTGCGAATGGATAAAGCAAGATATAAAAAAGACGGTCTTAGGAGCGAGGCCGGTATGAATCTAATCCTAGCCCGGTAAGAAATGACGAAACATCCATTTTATACTACACGCGAAATATCAGAAAGCACAGAATTAAACCAGCATACCCGAAAATGTTCACTTATAAAAGTTAACAGACAATGCCGCATTTATATCCCCGACAAGAAAATAAAAAGCATGTTATTGTACGGACACTTATCCCCATCATTCGTCACTCTCACTTTGGTGCTGTAGAAATTTGCCCATACGGTTCTCAACCTCTTCGTGGACATTTATAAAAGCAAAAAAGTAGTCACAGCTAAAGCTTGGGCCGTCGAAGTATTGGTGTTCAGTGTTGCGGTGATTGATTGATGCTTCGACGAAATCTTTGTATATACCTAATGTTGCTTTTCTAATACTTAACCGAATGGGTATAGTTTGTAAATTAAAAATATGCACCATTTCCTTTAAATAATGAATGTCACTTAAGCCTGTAAAAAAAGATTTTCGGAAGCAGTGTGACGAAAATCCCTGCTTGGCGTGAGACATAAATGTAAGCAACATGCTTACCAAGCGCCTTAAGTCCCCGCTTATTAATAAACGGTTCGGTTTGAATTTTTGCATCTGTAGTAGGTTTATCTTGAAGCAAGGTTAACATTGTAGAGTGCTTCAATTTATCTGTAGCAAGTTGTTGTTGCTGCTCCTGCAGCGCTGTTTTGTGCTTTTCAACATCTTCCTAAAAGTCCAAAGAGTCTAATAAATCACCAGAATGATATTTTATAGAGATTCCCGGCCATATGCACATTCTCCCATATTTAAGTCAGTCGTCAGAATACTACCTCCACACGATCACGTCACCGAATCTGTTACTTATACATTGTTGGTTTTATGTTGAAACGATCCATTTGAATCAAAGGTTGGAGGCAACGTCAGTTAGTTTAAATGTAAAAGGTAAAATGCTAATAGTGCTGTTATAGCAGGCATACCGGGCTTGGAGATAGTGAGTTTAACCTTATCGTTTAAGTTAGTAGTTTTCAGGAAAATGGAAAGCAATTTAAACATCATGTTCAAGAAAACCATCTAGATTGTAACCGGTGCAGATAAACTATACTCTAAACAACCTTGAGGTGCAACATATCGTCATCATTTTTTTCGACTCTGCTTTTCAGTTGGTCCACGTTGTTTCTTAATGCCTGTGTTTGTTTGCCTAATTCAGCAGAATATTCCTTATTCGCCTTCAGCTCTGCTGTTTGATATTCGCGCCGCTGGGACAAGTAACCCATGTCGACTGATGTTCTAAAAAAGTTACCCATAATTAGCTTGTTCTATTATGGCACATTCACCCTTTCTAGATTGGCAAATATGAACTACACAAAGAGCTCACTTTTCTATGATCTCTACGAGTTCTTCAGCAAGAGCAGCCTCTTCGTCGCGTAAAGTGATAGCTTCTTCATACTTGGCCAAAATGCCGTTTATTTCATTCCTTTTCTGATTGGTAGAATTCTTCAGTGACTGCAAAGCCTCGCAGTTATCTCCGTGTCTTTTTTCACCGTCTAAACATATAAAAGAATTTTTTTATTGATTGTGTTTAAAGATTAATTACCTAAATTAGCAGGGGTGAGAAAATGAACATTTTATATGAACAAAAAAACCTTGACAAAAAAGTTAACCTTTAATTCGGTCGTCCAAATTAGCAATTGCTGTTAACATTTCTTTCGTTTCTTGATTTCGTTTTTCAAGCACTTTTTCCATCGAAGCTATTTGGTGTTTGCCGGCTTTTATTGTTTCTTTGGTGGCGGCGTTTTCATTACGTAGTCGGACGTTTTCGTTGTTTAAATTATACATGGCCTGCTGGGTTTGGCTTTTGCTGACATACCTAAAAGCATTACATTTTCTTAAATATTAAAATATTAATCTTGATTTGAAATACCAACTGTAGAGGGTGTAGGTTCTCAACACGGAGCCGTCGGATAGCGCTGGGTTAGATACTCTATTTTGCAATTGGCGTTCTGTTTACCGGAATAAGTTTCGAATCAAGGTGTTAAATACGATGTAGACAAACTTAAAAACCGCTGGTTAGCGACTTGTCTGGTAACTGGCTTGCTTAGGGACATATCGTACTACCTATACTTGTTTTAAAACTTATGGTTTTTATACCGACGGCAAGCACCACTGAGTGATCTGAGCAGACTATACGATTTACTATGGAGGTTCTGGATTTTCCCCAAATCACGGTAAACATTTTATTATTTAGCTTATAAGGACATTTTACGTAGGATTTATGTAATACAGCGCAGAGTAACTTTTGTTTATTATTAATACCACGATATATGTAATTATTAAAAAATAACCTGTCAATGTGCAGCTGTCGCGCAAGAGCCTTGTTCTCAACTTTCAAAGCTGCTAGTTCATTTCTCAAATTAGCAATGGATGGATTCTGTGAATATTATGCATTGAGCTAAACTTCAAGAAATTTTAAATTTTCAAAAAGAACAAGTGCTCACCGCAGTTTCGTCGTCTTGTGCATAAATAGACGCAGGCATTTGCGACCTACCGGTAAAAGACATATCCTGTAACAAGCTACCTCTATAGATCAATGCTACGTGAGGTTATAGCAGAATTTGGCTTGAAGGAGTAAATACCAATTTCATAATGAATTTTTAAAACTATGCTGATGCGGAAAGCTTTTGTATAGAAGAAGTAATAAATATTTTATGCGCTGAAGGAAGGAAATAAACCGAATTGGACAATTTTCCAACTATGGCGGACTACGAGGAAGGAAATGGAACATACAAATACATTCAACAACAAAGAAAATAACACCACTGTTGAGTTTTCTTAGTGGAAAAGCGTATATAATTCTTAATTATCCAAAACAGAAGTACTCATTAAAATAATGGATGTATTCAACTCGTAGCGCGCCGGCCACTGATCTGAAAGGTGATGTGTTTTCATAACTAGTCGCTTGTTAGTTTGGTGTATTGTTGGATAATGAGGTAGCCTGAAGGTCACCAGTGTCATAAGGGCACGCGTATACCCACTCCATGTATTAAATTGAGTTTCCTATTCTGTAATGGATAACCTATGGAATACTGTATTTTATTAATATAGTCCACTATTAGCACATGTGTGAAACAGCTGGACGCTTAAAAGCGCAGTAAATCAACTTCTGTATAAACAAAAGGGAGAGATTAACTCTTTATTTTGGGGAAAACAGTAAGAGAAGATTTCCGAGAAAACCCCCTTAAGAAGTTAGCTCTTTGTTTTTTTTAATGATAATGTTTTTTTGGTATTAAAATTACTTTTTTCTTAGAATATGGATATCAAGCTGGAATTGGTAAATCGTGAACCCATTAGTTTATGCTGCCTTGCATGCAGAAACAATCAATCTTGACTTCGTATGATTTATACCAAGTGTGATCAGGTATAGATAAGAAGGAAACTCGATCGTTTCTGCTTATAAAATGCTATAACAAAATATGTTGGTTGGGATTTTACCTATAAGATTGTGTCGGCACCATCATGATGATCTATCCAATTTAAAACAAAAATTGCTGTGACCAGGATTCGAACCTGGGTTGTCACGGCCACAACGTGAAGTACTAACCACTATACGATCACAGCGTAAGTAGCAGAGGATGGTTTCGATCCATCGACCTCTGGGTTATGGGCCCACCACGCTTCCGCTGCGCCACTCTGCTCTCCATTCAATTAAGGATCAACGAGCCTAGTGAATGTCGATGCGGAAACAAAACAATATTCTTGGAAATATAAAATATCTAAATATTCAGAAATATAAAGCACACAAAAAGGCTACATATGTGTGAATTGTTATACGCTATTAATAAAGGGCGAAATGTTGTTAACAAACAGAAGTAATTATTCTGTAAAGTTACAAATTTACACTGAAACATGTCAACCATGTTTAAAATAACACAGCTATCGTCTATTTTCCAAATTGCGGTTCTTGGTTCTGTATTTCATGTATTGGCCCGTAAGCGATGACGTTGTCACCTGTTAAATAACGTTAATTCGAAGCCAGCAGCGCCCCTAACAGAATTTGTATCTTTGGGCAAAATGGATCTCATCGAAGCCCATTAATAGCAACGTCTCAATCATAGAAAGATGCTGAAATAGGTTCGGAAACTGAACCGATAACAAATCCACGACCACACGGATATTCCATCAGAGCTACCTGCAGACCGGCGACAATCTTACTGATTTAGAAAATGGTTACTAATCCTTCGTCTCACCGAGCGTTAAACTAATCTTTAACTGAACAAAGTGGTATTTTTTTTAATTTTAGCCTGTTAAGTTCATGAATACAAATTGAAATTAAATGCAGACTTAATTATATTTTAGGTATATATTTTTTTATTGGAAATAGTTTTGAATCCGTAATAATTTCGTTAGTAATAAAATGCTCTTCATGAATCGCCCGATTGACCGCTTAAATTTTTTCAGGGTATAGCAATGTATTTAAAAATTATAAGTTTGAGCAAATATTTTTAAAATACAAAAATACGTCCAGCGGTCATCCATTTTAATTAAGAAGGCTAAAACAAGTTTCCGTGGAAACATTGCACGCTATTTATCATCCGGCCCATGAAATGAAAGTGCTGTATTTTAAACAAAAGTGTATTTTTCGAAGGCTATAGTGTATTTCATATATTTAAAAAACGTAAAAATATATTTAAATCACAAATTTAATGACCCTAGATAAACATGGAAGTGGAAACTGTCGAACAAGCTGATGCTACGCCTGAACCGGAGTTGGAAATTGTGACAGAAGAATCGCCGACTAATGAACTTGATGTAACTTCTTCACCCGTCGCAAGACCGCAAAGCCGGGGAAGTCTCTCTCCCAGTAGGAAGGTCGAAATTATTTTATGTTCATACAGATTTATATGTGTCAATGAATACAATGTTTTTCTCCTAGCCTCTTTTATTCGGTATCTCTAAATACTACAGGATCGCTTGGACCGCTTGAAACGCTTGAAACGCTTGGACCGCTTGTACTGCTTGGATCGCATGGAGCGCTTGAATCGCTTGGATCGCTTATTATACATCGTCATTTCAAAAGCTATGATATTAATGTTAGGGTTGGGGTTAAAGTTAGTTCTGGGGTTAAAATTAGTGTTTGGGACAGGGTTAGAATTCTTTTCCATAGCAATCTAAGTGATCCAAGCGGTCCAAGCGGTCCTGTAGTATTTAGAGGCACCCTCTTTTATTTGCATTGATATTCTTATTTACTTGCTTAGTATCGTAACTTGCAAGTGAAATGGCTTTTAAAAAATATTTCCTACAGACTATAAGTCGTATGAGTAGCGCACACACCCGGCAACACACACGAAGCCACACTCCAGGTTCGGCAAAGAAATCCGATTCTTCGAAACTTGGGACGAATGATGAAGTACCTGATGACGTGAGTGATGGGGGATATGATACTGACCTCGAGATTGAAGGTAAGTCTTTAAATTTCAAATATTTGTAAGCTGAAAGTTACTCAACTGGAAGATGTGGGGTTAAAACTAGCCGTCAGGTGTCCTGGAGTGTATACCGGCAATGCACATAGCAGATGTTGCTTGAACCCAGTTTAATGGGCTGAACAAAAACCACAGCAATATCACCATTATGTTTATTTAACATATTACAATAGCTCTGGTAACACTATTGTGGGCCTGACATAATCTTAAGTTTAACCGTGTTATAGGCCTAATGCCCCACAACTGTCATACCTAGAGGATGCACACAGGCAACCTATGACCGGCATTTTTGGTGATGTTGGCACATCGCATTTGTTTAGGGCTGAAGTCTATAACCTAGTTTATAGATGAAGAATATTTTTTTAACAATCACTTAAAACTGCCTTTTAACAATTAGGTAAAACTGCCAAAAGCATTGTTATCCTACTCAAGAAAATTTCTTATTTTTAGTGACAAAAGAAGAATATGACACTACTGGTAAAACCACTTACAAAGAAGCATGCAAACAGTTTGGCGTTATACCAGTTTCATACTTTCTACGGCACATGCAAGAACAGGAATTGATCATGAGACATCACGGTCTTGGTCCTGCTGGTGCAAAAGCTATTGCTGTTTCACTTGTGGTGTGTATTAGATTGTTGAATATAATTTAACCTCAATTTTTTTCATGTTAAATGAAATATCTAGTGTACATTAGAATCTAATAACTTATATTAGGTTATAATGCATTATAACATGCATGATGCATTTTGTAAAGTTTTTTTTCAAGTAGCCATAACCTAAGTAATGATTTGTCTTGTTAAATTACAACCGGTACAAAAGGTTTATTCTTAAATGCTAAATAGTTTTGTGTGTTTTACACTGGTTATGAATATAGTACCAGGTGAAAAGATTGTGTAAACCATGTATTTCTAGCATGTATTAAGGCTGCAGTGTTTCTTTTAAAAAATTATTTCTTATTAGTTTCTTATATCTTTAATCTTGCTTGGTTTAGTGTTTCACAATTGTGTGTGTATAAGACCTGTTTAAAAAGATAAACTGAACAATTCTTAAACTAAGTTTTTTTATTTCCCAGTCAAACACTCGAATTTTGAAATTAGATTTGTCAGACAACTGGCTGAATCCACAAGGGGGAACTGCTATAGCTGATATGCTCAAGGAAAATTGCTACATCTCTGAACTGGTGACATTTTTAGCGTTTATCTGTTTTTAAAAGTTTAACGGCGTATATCGTGATATTTAGATAAAATTAATGTAAATGGATATATTATTTAAAAACTAAATTTGGCAAGAAACCTTGTGACAATAGTTAAAGAATTTGGAGTTAGCCATTTAGCCCATGTTTAGTATTGGATTTTAAAAGCTATTAATAATCAAGAACAGTAATATTTCTATATTCTCATAATACATATTGGGGTGGGGGTCGATCTACAGTGACACAGACCAAAAATGTAAGCTGAAAAAGTTCCTTACTCCGGCACCTGGTCATTACTAGAGATTCAGGAAATATCTTTCTGCCAAAATTTTTGGGATAGCTGACTAAATTGCCCAACTTTTTTATCAAATATCATGTTTCATTTCAAAGAACAGGGTCCGAATGTGAAACTTCATCCATTCTTTTACACCGCTTCAAAAAAATATCAATCAATCAACATTTCATGCAGATACTGTCAGACAACCATTTGGGCCTTGCAGGAGCAGCTGCATTATGTGAAACGTTGCAGGAAAATGTAACGATCACCAGTGTCACGTTATCGGGCAACGATTTTAACGATGCAACCTCAGTACCACTGGCTGAAATAATAACAGTAAGTTCATTATATTGAAAGACAGCTTACTGAAGTGGCATGCCCACACAGCTGCCCTAAATAGTGGCCGGTGTGAAGATTGAACCCAGTACCTGTCTGGTAGTCACAGACGACCTGAACCACTGGATAAAAATCTCTGGTACATTTTTATCTATGTTTTAATAGTTTGCTGAATCATCTATGCCAAAATTACTTTTTTGCTTGGCTATGTCCCTGGTTGAACAACTTGATAGATTTTGACGGATAGGCTTGAGTCAGTACCGGTGGATCATTTAAAACGTTTTATACTATAAAAAAATACAATAACTTTGACAACTGACTGTAGGCATGGGATAATCAGACAAGTAATTTTTTTTGTACAAAGATAAATACTGGCATGATATCTTACAAAAGATATTTAAAATAACACCAGCAACTGAACTGTACCGATGGAAACTCCTGTAGATAATTCTTGATTTTTTCCACCCTTGAGAGTAAAATAAACTTAGTTTTCACTTTGCAGTCAACCCAGAGACTGGAGAAGTTGGATTTAAGTTCCAATTTATTTGCGGAGAAGTCCGGGGAAATTTTGGGGCCAGCTATATCCGAGAATACTTCAATAAAACATCTTAACCTGAGCTGGAATCATTTTAGGCGAAGCGGAGCAGTTGCGCTGGCCAAGGGTGTTGGGGTAATTTTGTCTTTTTTCGTGAGCTGTATTCTTTAATTCTAATGGTTCAGTGGATTTTTTAAAAACCTAAAACGCCATATCCTCATCAGTAAGCATGACCAATACAATGCAATAGCTCTGCACATTTTGTAAAATTGGGGATTGTTTTATAAAAAATCTCATTGTGAAAAAGAAAACAAATTTCAGGCGAACATTTTTTTAAAAACGATTGATCTCTCTTGGAATGGACTGGGGTTAGAAGGCGCTACTGCATTGGGTGATGCATTGAGGAACAACAATGTATTGGAGGAATTGGATGTTAGTAATAACAGAATATCTACTGAAGGTGCTGTTTTACTTGCTAAAGGTGGGTGTATGGTAGGCCTAATTCATTAAATAGTAGAATTATTTTAGTTGTAAAAACTTGGATTTTTACATTAAAACTGTTTTGGTAACATTTATGTCTTTTTTGCTTAGTGTGTATTTGAGACGTCTAAAAACTATTTAATAATGATTATATATGTTCCTGCTTCGATTGCAAACCCGGTCACTCTTCTCAGCAGTTTTGCACCTGGGCAAGGCTCTTATTGGACAGTATTCTTATTCTATCTTTTAATGTAGTCTAGTCTAGATTATAAAGATAAATTGTTTTTTAAAAACGCCTTGGTACAATTTTTTTTAGAATTTTATGATAATTTTTTTATCAGCTTTTATTCACTTGATATTGTTTTTAATCAGGTCTTCTTGCAAATGAAACATTGAGAATTCTGAGGATCGGTAAAAACCCAATTCAAAGTGGCGGTGGGTTTGCGATATTAACAGCATTACGACAAAACGCTGGGTCCATTCTAGAAAGTCTCGATCTTACTGATGTGGTGGTGAGTTTGAAAATATTGTGGGATAATTATAACTTCTGGGACAATGACAGTAGCTAGAACAGAGGTTATTCTTGGCCTCCACGGTAAGATTACAACAGCCATTGTAGTGTGTTTTAATATTTAACATATATAACTTATAAAATATCCGTTTAGAGCTCGGGCAGTGTCTGTTTTGTACCTTGTTCAGAGACAACTGTGAAGAAAATATTGTAATAGTTATATTTATAGTCTTAAATACTGTTTGTTTTTTTTCAGTGATGCAACATCATATTAATGTTTTTGTAGTTATAATGTATGATCTTAGGCTATCTGTATGTTTGTACAGCAAATAAATCGGAATTTGCACAATTGTTGCTTACTCCTGTGATTACCATTAGTGACATTTGTTTGTCCTTTTCACTAATATTATGCAATGCCCAAGGTGAACAAAGATTTTATCGAGCTGGAAAAAGAAGTGAAAGAAGCGAGACCAAAACTAATCATTGTAACCGGGGGAGAAGAAACCGACAAAACTTCTCCACCTAAACCCAGGGTCGGTTAACCCATAGTTTATGTTTTTGTTTTAAGTATGGGTGTGGATAATAATTTTTACACTTTTTTCTGATGTAATGGGCAAGAAAAACATCACAGGTAAAATACCCACAATTCCAGATTACCATAGTTTTGTGTTTCCTTAAAATCAAGTTTCCTTACACCTAAAATTACAAAATTAAGAAAAGCAGAAATAAACTTGAGTTATTATAAAACATCATGTTTACATATTAGAAGTGAAACAGAAAAATGAACAAAATTGTGAAAATACAGCCACAAAGTGTGTTGTAAAGAAGACCACACTCAGAGAAAGTTAGCTCATGGTTGAGGGTAAGCCAGAAAAATTAGGTTAGACGTCTGGAACAAGTCATCATCTGACTGGTATCACCCTACTAAATGAGCCGATGAAACACTACTTCAATAATGAATGGTTGTTATTCCATTCAAAAATAATGTTGTGGTTTTACTATCAAACCATTCGATCCATCCTAACCTATGCCTTATTAGTGTCTGTTGGCGCAATATTTAGGACAACCTGCTCAAGGTCCAGAGATTGGCCTGCCTAAAAATGGCTCGGCACCAGAGATTTCTATGCCACTGGGTGGGGTCTGATTATTCAGAGTGCAACAAAAAAAGTCATATTGGCATCTGCAACCAAGCAATGGAAAATATCGACATTCTCTCATTTCCAGTTGATTGCAGTTCCTGCACTCTCTATCTGAAACAACAGTTTCTGATCAGCTGAAGGTCACGGCTTGTCAGATCGACTGGTGCTGGCGTATTTATTCTATCCAGCAAGTGGGATAACAAATTCAGCTTTCTACACTCAGTTGTCCAGACGAAGATCTTTGCAATAAATCATTTCGCAAAGATTCTCATTGCTTGAAATATATAAAAAATTTCCAACACCATTTACAATAATAGTCAGGTGCTTTGAAGGCTTTATCGAGCTTAAAATTACATAACCATTTGCTGCAAGAGACATGACACCTTGTTCACAAACTTTGGGGCTTAATCTGGTGGAACTCTGCTGGATTCCAAGCCAATCAAAGGGCAACGAACAAACTGATGAGTTGACACGTGATGGATCCAGCACTACCTTCATCGAATACTGAACCTTTATATTTCTGTCTGCTTCGTCAGGGAAGCATGGATGAACCCAAACATGCTGAAGAATGGAGACCATACTGGAGCTGTCGTCAAACAAATGAGTATCTTGGTCCAGGCAACTGCGGTGGAGATCGTAGCGATCTGTTTATCAGATCATCACTGGTTATGTCAATTTGGCCTAGCACAAATCCATCCTCATGCGCGTAGCCTGTGCAACCTGTACATTCTGCCAAGAAGATAAAAGTCCTTTACCCCATGTAATCACTGTCAAGCATATGTTGTAACCAGATTGAGAAATTTTGAAGTTTTTATATATGATGATCTTTCATCTATAGCATTAAGTCAGTTTTTTCAGGACACTGGTCGACTTGACCGCTATATCCATGATAGCTCCAGGGCACTGGAGTAATGGGCTTTTATGGCCTAAATTCCTGGTCCGGATGCTACCGTTGTCCCGCCCATACTCATGTTAAGTATTTCATAGACTCATATTGATTTTGCTGCAGGCTGATCCGATGACAAAGCTGCGGAACTATATTGAGGAGAAAAACCTGAGGTTGGCTGATTTCTTTAACGAAATTGATACCGACAACAGTATGAGTGTGACCAGAGAAGAACTACAACTTGGTATTGAGGTAAAATGTCACTACATATGTGCAATTTATACTTGAAGCTGGGAAACATTGGTTGTTATTAAGGAATTGGTTTTATTTGCTTTTGCTTGAAAATAAATCTTTTGAACATATAACTATGATGTTGCAAGCCAGTTCTAAACTGATTGTAAAGCTTTAATTATTAACATGCACCAGATATCAGGCATTGTGGCTTGTGTAATTTGTTAAACAATGTTAATATAGTTTTTTTAAATTGATGTTTTTGGTTAAACTGTGACATTTTATATCGTTGGCAGCAATTTTAGATACTTTATTTTCATCAATAGCATAGGTATAAATCAGTCTATAGCTATTCTGGTTATTTTGACTTGGTAACGCATTTTATGCTTTAAAACCTTAGTATTAAGTAGTATTTTTGTAATAGATATTCCCTGATAATGGTGTATTTGGCCTTGGTCGTTATTGTATAGAGATTTCTTACAGATTTCAAAAGCTTGACTGTGGGCACTTGGTACTCCCAGAATGCCTAATCTGGACGAATGTGATTATATAAATATCCATTTTCCCAATGCCAGGAAAACATAATATATAATGCCATATCGCTTTCAAAGATAATTTTATCCACATTAAAAAACATTATCAAACAGAGGGCAGGTATTAAACTTACAACGGATGAAATGTCCCAACTACTTGACCAGTTGGACAAAGATGGAGATGGGGAGATTAACTACAGGTGAATGCTTTTGGGTTGTGTGGTAGCTGTATGTTTACTTTGACATTGGAATCATTTTGTTGGTAACATAATTTTCAGTGAAACTTGGCAAGGGTGTACAATCATTAGGATATAAACTTAAGACCAAATATTGTAACGATAACAACATGCCTTAACCTGTGTAAGACCCTTAATTGTCTATGATAACCATATGCATCATCCCAACCTTTCATACAGTGGCGACTTCACATGCATATTTACTGTGTTCAAATCAGCCATCCTTAGTTGAAAAACAACAGGAGTAATAATTTGGGGGATTCTCAAAATCATTAATTGCCAACAATCAGTCTGCAACAGCTGCTTTACTTTTTAAATATGATAAAACTGCATTTTTAATGATCATTTGAATCTATGGTCTAAGGAATTTATATCTCAATGTTTCACACATGACCACAACCTCATTGTTTAGTTCAGACAGTTGAACTTGTTCATTTACGGCAGGAATAACCACTCTTTATATGTACAATAGCATTAAGTACACACACCAATATTTGTGCAGAAAACTTACTGTGATAGGAATGAGTAAAGCTGTTCCATGTTAAGTTAGGCTTGTATACAGCACTCTTGTGCAAGTTTCACTGTAATTCGTAATTACTGTTGTTTAGTTTCAACATTAATTTGTTTGTTATATTTGATTTTTAATGTAATTAACACCACTGTGCAATCTAACATGTACAATCTAAAATATGTAATTTGTTATTTGTATTGATTATTTTTTTAAATTAATTGTATGAAAAATGATTATTATTTTTTATCATATTGAATTGAGCAAAGCGGAAGGCAATATTTAGAACACCAGCTAGTGAATATAGAATGTAGTTTCCGATTACCATAGCGATAAAGGCAATAGTTTAAAGGATAGAAGGAATGATTTAAAAATGGCTAACAGTCATATTTTAGCTAAAAAATGGCAGTTTGTTTATTAAATTTAACTTTCTGAACAGGAGATGTAGTACAATATTAGTAACCAAAAAAAGATAAGAGAGCGTTGGCCTTTACCATCTCTTTTTTTTGAATATTTTAGACAACCTAATTTTTTAAGACATTAAAGTTCCGGTATGTAATTAAACCTTTGTGTTCAATTAACTGCATGTGCATGTGGTGTAACCAAATATGTTCACAGTACAATTGATGCTGTGCCATCTTTAACATGAACTGTGAGGTTAGTACATTATTAGAAACTAAACTTAACCTTAATTCAAAATTAAAATCAAGCCACCAACTGGAGCAAATAAACAGGTGGAATGTGCATTAAAGATGATTTAAATATAGAATATTTTTTGAGATATGTTTCACATAATGTGTAATGGTGGTTTGGATTTGCCTGTATAATGGATCAATGTATATGTAGTGAACACATAATTAATATAGATATTGAATTTTGTGTCTTAAGTTGTTTAGATTTTACTGATATACATATATGTATATAAGCTCTGTAATTTTTTGGGAAATTTGTGTTAAAACAAGTGTTTGATTAAACTAACTTGACTTTGGCCTGATGATATTAATAAGTATATTACATAGGCAACATGCATTAGTTGTGTCTATGATTGGATGTTCACATTTATCCCCATTGAAACACAGACTTACATCAGAATACTGTGCTTGGTGTGCCAAAGTCGAGATATCAAACAATTGCAGTGTCTTGGATAGAATAGATGATATGTTGCAAATATGGATTATTGTTTTTTCAGTGAACTAGTGATCGGGAACTTGGAATACTTGCAAAAGGAAAAAGAAAAACGAGACCAAGATTCCTCCAGCTCACCTGTATAGCTTATACCTGTGAATTCGTTTTAGCTTTTTACATAACTATCCATTTGGGTAATTTTAAACCTTCCTAACACAAAAATCCCTGTCACAAAGAAGTTAAATTTACCTATTTTTTTTAAATTTTTACATAATTATAGTTCATTTCTATTTGTTTGTTGCTAAATCTTGCACAAATCATTTTTCCTTAACCAGCTAATATGGTGTTGCAGCAGAAAAGATAATTCATTTTTTAATACTGTACAGGTACAGCTATATAGTCATAGAAACTATGATAGGCTCTTTTTAGTTTTTCTCATACGCGTCATTTCATTTGCCTTACATGAGAATAAAAAACTTTCACATTACTATGTGTCAATTCTAGGAAATTATCAGGTAAGCACATTGGTGGAAGACCGTTCTGTTCCACCATCTTAACATACCACTGCCACTACTTCTGTTTCAGAAAATCTACAGAAAAAATACAAGTGATCTATCGAATGGTCAAAACACATATATTAAGGGTCAAGTTAAACTGCTGAACCCAGTGGATTAATGGGTTCTACCAAATTGAAGAAACATGTCTATCATACACAACACACTGCAATAGCTTTAGTAACCCGACGGTGGGTGCAAGGTGATCTGATGATTGCCTGTGTGTTAACCCCATAGGTTTTCCCATTCACTGGGATAAACATGATTATCCTATGCTATAATTATAAAGGTGTAGTGTAATTACAGTAGAACCCCGCTTACCTGATCACCTATGGGACCGTGATCAAGCGGTCGCGTTAGCGGGGTGGTCGTGTTAGTGAATTTTGATTTGGAGCAAGTTGTCGTGATATGCAGCTGAAACGTCTGCATTTTGACTAAATTTTCACCAAATGCCATTATTTTTATCAGATACTGCAGAATGAAGTCAATACTAAAGTTTATCTTGTAGGATTCAGTTCTGTTTGCCACATTTTTTTGTGTGTGCGCTCATTTATACTTATTGTTTTTATCATAAAATAAATTTTACCTTGTTATTTTGGTGACAAAGGCAAATTTTTTAGCACATGTGGTCACTTAAGCGGAGTCAAATTTGAAGTTTTGGACCAAAAGATGGCGGTCCTGGTCTGGAAACTGGGGTGGTCGCGTTATTGAAACAGAATGCAATGCATTACCATAGTAAATTATTAGGGACCGCACTAAAGTGGTCCTGTTAATGAGGTGGTCGTGTTATCGGGGTGGTCTCCAAGCGGGGTTCCACTGTATTAGTTTTATTCAGTTTAAGTGAACCATCAGGCTTTCCAATAAATGTTTTGTATTATCAACCATAGTTTTCTTATCTCAAGAGATATAAAACAAAATAAAAACTTAATTTCAAATATATTTTTTCTTTTTTTTTGTAATTTGATTTGCATATAAGGAAACTGTTTAAATGAGCATTTTCAAGTACTAACAATACATATATTACAATTGATGCAGTTAATAAACATGAAAAACTACACACAATTTCAATGCAGTTTAAAACCACAATAGCAATAGATAAGTGCAAAATTCTACACACATCATTGTGTATATTCGCCATTGAATGTTAACTTTTAAAAGATGACCCTATTTCAAAATCGGGTAACAGAGGTTAATGTTTGAAACTGGTCATTTTCAGCTTGCAAGCGAAAGGTTCACCGCATATCCCATATCTCGCATAACAATGGCGTGAGTTGTTCACGTTGCTTCCAGTCCGACACCATTTTAACATGAGTGTGGTACAGTGTCCTCATTTCCGTGAGCAACGACAATATCTTGGCGAGGATTTGCGGCCGACGAGGCTCGCGTGCCTCACTGTACCGTGAGAGCGCGGCCAAATACCGATCTCTGTATTTGTCAATCGTCAATTGGTTCTCACGGTCTGTGTGATCTAGTGAAAAAAAATGGCAATTAGTATCGAATATGGGGAAAGTACACTGTGTAGGTATTTTAAGAGACTGATGTATTGCCATCTTCTTTGTTGAAATAATAATATTGCTTTGCACTTACAAGCCAATTATTCTAACAAAGTGTTCAATTGCCCTGACTTTTCATTGAAAATCTAGTTCTCATATATAATGTGTGTTCCTTATTATAAAATATATTACTATATTAATATAATATGACTTTTACTGATGGAATGGAATTATGAGACAGAAGTTGTCCAGTTAAACAGAAAGACAAATGGGACCCTTCTCCGTAACTAAAATTTAATGTCTCTCCCACAAAGTTAGTTGAAAATAACCATAAGTTATTTACAATTTTCCCACGAGGAAAAGTAAATATTTGCTATATTCTGTTAAATATATATATATGGTAATAAGACCACATTATTAATTCACCTGAATCAAAAACAATGATAGCAATAAGTAAGCCATATTCAGTTTCATCCATCTGCAGCTTAGCCACATTGTCAAAAAAATCAGTGAGTGTCCTAATGTTGTCCTCCTTCAGTCCTGTAATGATGCAAAATTTAATATAAAATTAGAATATGATTTGTGGAGAGCTAGAGAAAACAAACATTCAGAAAGTGGCGAGAGGTTTATGTCGGTAACCGCTGATTAATGTCCTCTTATTTTCTACCATGGTGAAGTCTTTGGCTTACCTGTATCTTGAACAAAACGTTTAAGGTCCAGGTGTCTGTTGATTCTGTTATACCCGCATGAATTTCTTAAAAGCATTGCTTGTACCACACAACCTTTTAACAATGCAATTTGGTCATGAGAGTCCAATCTCATGAATCCTAGAAATAAATGCATTCACTGTTAAAATTGCTATAGAATAGAGAACTGTTAATGTTTAGATAGAAAATATAGTGGACTTCATTCTAAAATATGTCCAGGCTGAAATAGCTATGTCGCCATTTAATAGAAAGATGTTGATTGCAAGCTAGTTGAGTCTATTTCGTTCTTTTGTGCTTGGAATATACACTTAATGGCAATAGCTCATGGTTTAACACACTGCAATAATCCTGGCAACCAACTCGGGCTGTGTTATAAAGTTTTCCGCATTTTTGTTGTTTAAAGGCGATTCATTAGAACATTGGTTAAGTGGAGCAGCAGTTTATGGTATGTAAGGGTCACAGACCAGTGCTAACAAATATCAGTGATCTGTGTTAAGCAAATGCGTTATATGCTGCAAACCAGCAAGCAAGCAAGAAATAGTCATTTTTCTCCTTCTAGTTTGAGTTTTTAGATGATGGAATTAGTTTTAACAAGCAGAATCAGTTTTAGTGTACTTAATTTAATAAAAACTCTTTGCAGTATCACAGTACCACAATTTTTCATATGATTACTAAACATTAAAACTTAAAATTTAAAAACATTAATTTAAAATGAAGTACATATCGCATCTTAAAACTATTTTATTGTTTATTCAGATACATTGCTTCATTCAGCTTCTCTAGCAAGCATGGCCTTTGCACTGCACATACTACATGACGTCAATACACTACACCTTTTATGTGCAGTTTGTTGACATGTCCTAAAATAAATCAAACAAATAAATTGAATATCCACCGAATATTATTCAAATATCTATCCAAAATCATTTTAATACATAAATGCAGAATAACAAAAATGCAATTCATATAAATGATTTGGTTTTAGCATCATTCCAATTTCATTTAAATAAAATTTTAACATTTAAACCTCATCACATATACATTGCAACATACTTTGGATAATTTCTCAAGCATGTTATTCATACCATACTTGTTGTTTTGTTCCAGGCATACCCTTGTGCTAGGTCATTAAATGTTGAAACGTTCCCCGTAAAAATCCATGTTTCATATTTTATAGCATTACGATGACGTTTCAATAGCCGCTTTTATGGGTTTGTTTAAATATTGACAGTAACTGAAGCTTAAATGGTAAGGTATAATTTGTATTTTTTTAAAAAGAAAGAATTCTGTTCATTCTTTCGCTGTCAAACAAATCTGATAAAAAATGAAATCCGTGGCTAAAATCAATTTGTGGGACAGACTGATAGCGAAATATAGGTGAATCATGAATAGAACCTTAATAATTGCGTAACAAAACTTACGCAAACATGACACACGATCTGTGGGGGCGGTTTTACTACAAGTGGGAAAATAGCGTGACAGACAATTTTTTATTAAAATAAACTTTATTTGCTTAGCAACTATGACAGGATTGGATTGAATAGACTCTTTTGTTAAAAGCATAAAACCCAGACTAATTATACTTTATCCTAGAATGAATTACTTTTGGCCAACCACTTAAAATAAAACTAAGTTTTGGTTACCATAGATCAAACCTGCCTTAACAATACATGTCACCTTCACTAAAGGTTTTTGGAGTTATAATTAAACTTGGAGGAGTTTTTACCTGGTAATTTCTTTGTATACTCAACAAACACTTGCACATGTGCCGTTGCTATTTCGCACAAATTTGGAAGTTCTTTTGTATGCTGCTCCAAGTAGTAGCACTCCTGAGAATATTACAATAACAGTTTACAACGATGCGTTTACTTTTATTGCTATATAAATAACAAAATGTAATTTAATGGATATTGTGATAACAATTAGCTTCCATCATTTTCGGTTATGGGATTAAATCCATGCAAGTTGGTTGTGTCCTTGGGCAAGACAGTTAGCTTTGGATTAGTGGACTAAACTAAAACATTATAAACAACTTTATCATATACAGCAAACAACCATAAAGATAAATATCTTTACAGCTTTTCACTCCCCTTCCAAATAGCGTATTGGGAGAGTGATAGACAGTCAGATGTTTGCACGTTCAAACCCTTTTCACCTTAACTGTCCTTGGGCAAGGATCAAACAATCACATACAGAACAACCACTAACGGCTCATTTGCAGTTTCTCTCTTTTGTATGTGTAACAGTCTAAGCTAAGCCATTACACAAATAAAGCATACAGTTCTGTGATTGTTTTTACGAAGCAACAAAAATATTTTTTTGGCAAAATCACCAATTTAATGCAGGAAACAAGGTGGACAAATTTTTAGGAAATAGTATAATCAAATAGATTTCTGCATATTAACATGTGAAGAAATAAATACTTTGTTTCTAATATGCCAGTTTCAATAGAATACTCTGTGTATCTATCCAGAATACAAGGACAACAAACCATGGCCTTAATATCAAGTTCTTAAAACTCAGTCGTCACAGCTGTTTTATAGTTTAATAAGCAATAAATTAAAAACTTGCAAATTGGGTGGATTTAAATGCATTGTTTGAAAATGTGTTTAAAAACAATCTGACTACATCGGCACTCAGCATTGTAAATTAAGGCAATATAAACGGATATGTTTTCCATCTCAGTGGAATTGTAAACATTTATAATTACCCGAACCTATTATTTTCTGAACTTATTATTTTCAAGAATGAAATGCACCACCTACCCATCTCTTTACAATCTCAGGATTGGATCGATACACTGAAAAACATTTCCCAACCAAGGCAGCAAGTCGGTCAGTTTCATCTTTTTCAGGTGGCTGCGAATGATACAAAAATTATTTAAATTTAACATAATATATGTATGTTGATACAATACATACACAAGCATGCTGTGAATACAAAAAAATTTAAACAAAAATTTAGATAATGTTGCCGTTGGACAAATAAATAAAACGATTCACGCAGGCTTGTATTTAACATAGGCAGTCACAATTTGTAATGGCTGATTTGATTCAACTAAAATGAGTCAATGTCGGTTTAGTCATTTACACAACATTGCAAAATAATGGCCACAGTTGGGCATCCAACAGTTATCATGTTCTCAAGTGTCATAACTAAACAAAGAGCAATGATGGTTTTCATATGAAAAGGTTTTTGAATTGTTACTTAATTTTACAAATAAAAAGGTTTGAATTTTGTTATGGCAATCACCAATTCCATTTAATTATTTACCTACTAAAGTCAGATGAGATGTACCGTGTGGCTAATTTGAGATTTCTGATTTAAATTTTCTGACTGAATATATTGGTTTTGCAAATCATAGTTCAAATAAACTCACAGGTTTGACAACAGGTGCTGGAGACTGTTGATTGGTTAATTTGACAATATCCATTGTTTCGTCGTCTTCGCTTATGGTTTTTACTTTTCGGCTTCTTCTTTTTGATTTGCACTGAATCTCTGTGAGCAGACCTGATGACGAAAGAACAAAAATCCTTAAACGACATTGTAACAAGCAACAATTTCATCCAAAGAAAAAAAATTGATATGGTATTATGTATAATTTAAGGAGTTAAATTTAGAAATGAATTAAATACAATAAATCCCTTAAGTTAATTGCAAAGTATAATCAAACAATCAAACTTAATGTTTGAATACAAATATGAATGTGTTTACCACATATCTAGATATTTGATTGTTTTGGAACAAAGTATCTTTTATATTTATAGATGTAGTTTAAATTATGATATTAATGTGATACATGTTCGTTCTATTGTAAATGATATATCACATGAGTTTCGCTATGCAGTCAAGATTAACAACGAAAATTTCTCATTCTATTTGATTTTTAATTAAACATAGTGGTTTCATTTTGAATCTATAAGCAAAAAGCATACAGTGAAAGTAGTAAGACTTGTTGTACTTAATGGTAAATAAGGCTGAAATGTTTAAATACTGGTAGTGGAAAATGTAGATTGATGACTATGCAAACAAATAACTTACATTCTTCTAGCATCCCAACTGCTCTGCATTTCCGCAGTCTACATTCGGGACACTTGCGCCTTGTGTACATGTCCATTTCACATATTCCTCCGTATTTACACCTGGTAAGTTATATGAGATTATATTTTTTACTCAATTTTGCTGTATTGTATGCTTTTAATTTTGTTGTAAAGTGAATTTTTAGCAAACATTCCTTTGGGTGAAAACTGGTGAAGAATTATTGACATTTATTTTCATAACCCCATGTAGTTAAATAACTGCATGGTCCAAGTTGCAGTTGCAACAAAAACAAATATAATTTTAACATACTTGGAATGCAGATGATGTTCAAATGTGACTTTTCCAACGATACTGGTATATATATTATTTAAGGCCTAATAATTTTTTACTTTACCTATAATGGGACTCCTTGCGGTTTATGGAGCGTCGAAAAAATCCCTTGCAACCTTCACACGTAAGAGCATTGTAATGGTAACCTGACGCTCTGTCCCCACAAACCTGACACTTATCACTGGCACTCCGTTTTCGACTCTGTTCGGGGTAAATAATTATTGAAATCTGCATTAGTTAGATCATTGAATACTTAACTGTCTTAGTAAAAATATATTTTTGGCTGCTGTTTGATTGCTATCCAATTTGTACGACCGGTTAGTCTGGCGGTTTAGTGCGTCGCCTTTCAACCGAAAGGTTGCAGGTTCGAAACTAGTCGCTATATACGGTTGTCTCCTTGGGCAAGACACTTAACAGATATTGCCTGAACCCAGCAGATTAATAAGTTCTACTAAATTAAAGGAACGTCTATGTCATACACAACAAACTGCAATAGCTTCGGTTACCCAACAGTGGGCGCGAGGTGATCTGACGATTGCCGTGTGTGTGTAAACCCTCTTGGTTTTCCCATTCACGGGGATAAACATGAATATCCTATTCTATCCTATCCAAAATGTTTAAGTTCAGGTTACCCTTTACCCTTATTACCCTTATTAGTATCGTCCCACTCACTCTATTGTTTAAATACCATGTACCCAGGTGGGTGAATTGTTAGTTTACATTTGTAATATTGTCCATAATTTACCAGTAAATTGCTTTTAATTAGGATTATTAGGTATGGTTCAGGTTGAGCTGATCATTACATGTTTGCATTAACAGAAGAGTGTAGAGATTTTAAACCAAAAGTTATAGGTACAAGTAAAAAAGGGTTAGCAGAGACTTTAAATACGACTCTAGGAACAGTAATTGCACATACCTGATTTTCTGTTTTTCCATTAGTTTGTTGGTTTAATTTAGGTCTTAGATCATTTTTCTTTTGCATTTGCACCTTGACAATGTCAGTGTCATGTTTTGGAAATTTTTGCGAAAAACTGTGGTCATAAGACGAACTGCTCACGTTCGAAATGAGGTCCAAGTCTGGAGTACTCATTAAATTTTGGCTCACACCGTGTCCGTTAGGTAATGAACTTGTGGGGAGTGAAGCTCTGCGTTGTTCTGCTTGAAATCGATCTGTTCCTGCTTGAGAACATAGCGTTGGAGATGCCTGGATGTTGGGGTTACTGTACGGACTTCCAGGAGCGCTCTGTGTGCAATAGCTCATGGGACTTCCCCTGGGGAATAGTGGTGGCGACACTGCGGGCGATTTTTGCTGGAAAAATGGTGGTGGAGAGGAGTTACAGTTAAGTCCATTGTCTCTCTGATACAGTGATGGTGATGTTTCGGTTTGTCCTTGTGGGTGATTTATCGAGGAAATCACCGAGTGCGGTTGTTGCAGGTAGCAACTTGGGCAATCCGAGCAAGCATGCAGATGTTGACAGTTATAAGCCATTGATTGCAATAATGTATTGTGCAAAAAGCATTCTGCGCAAGATACACTTCCTTCCGCGGTCGGTTGGCCAAATGCGCTGCTGTACGGGACACCTACTTTGTGATTGGGGCAGAGCGGGTTGGTCGGAAACATGCTTTCGCGGTTGAAATACGCACTTGTATACCCGTTCGGCGAGTCTTGGGGCGAACCTTGGCGTGGTTGCATGTTGTATCCAATAAAGCAGTCAATGTTCACATTTATCAAATGCTGTTACTAAGGCCGGTTAATGTTAAATAGTTGTTATATAATTTTGACTGCGCACTAGATTAAAACAAAGATTCTGCATAAATAAATAAAAACAGAAACTAAACAATTTCAAACTTCGATAGCCTTAGGATTAGTACGCAACAGCCGTCGATACTATTGCAAATTATGTAAGTGTTGGTCGTTTATAGGTATTAGCTAACTGAATAACCGTTTCAGTCTAGCACAGTTTGGTGAGATATTACTCTTTGTGTTGGTCGCTAATGGTTATTAGCCAACTGAAACGAAACGTTGGAACGTTACAAAATCCCTGCATAGGTAGCCCCACAAAGTCGAGCAGTTAGATGGGTCAAGTGGTGAACGAACTGAAGGTCTTACCTCTTCACGACGGACAGACGACATCCACTACTATATATCCTATATATCACATATCATAGCCCGTCATCTATAGCCTACCATGTGTTAAGCCCAAGTATTAGGCCGATTGCTCTATTTCATAAATTTAATTTCCAATAACTTTAATATAAACTAGACATTAAATGCTGTTTTTAAAATAAAGATGTAAACTTTATAAAACATTACATAACCTCGGTCTGCTGACATGACCATAAAGTTTACCAAACTTCTTATATACCGTATCCTATTTCAAGAACTGCTATCGAAACGCTTTATTTTCTTTGCATTAAACTTAACGCCTGTTTGTCAGCATGTGTGCGTATTCAATTGGAATATGAACTGAATACCATAATACGGAGAGCGGGTTACTGATTAACTAGTAGTTTTATATTCCGATATCTCATGAAGCTTTCCTATATGAACGAAAAGAAATTGTTCCCAAAATGTCTAAATTCACCTATTCTATCATAAGGCAAGACGTGTTTTTAATAATTGGTCGTATAGTTCTGTATAGCCTTTATCTCAGTACTTTAGATCATCCTGTTGCCCAAGAAGACACGAAGTAACTTTGAGATATCAGAGAATTGTGAGTTATACTGAAATGTACTGTTTCAAACGAGCCTTCTTTCTTTATTCTTGAAGTCCCCAAACTACGTAAATTAAATTTCTCCTCGCCCTAACCACAACCCATTTATCACGATTTTGTGTTGATTCAAGTTAACGAGTATATCCAGTTTCAACCACTTTAAATGCAGCAAAAAAAACGTGACAAGCGAGATCGTTACCTTTCTAACTTTCACGACGGTCCGCATAGTATAAAACTATAAAATTTCCCTGGTCGAATATAGGTCTTTCATATAAAATATAAAATTTATTGATTAAAAACCTCGTTCTTTCTATAGCTCTACTTTTAGTGCTCTTTTGTCTTGTGCTTAGTATAAGAATTGTTTGATTTTATGAGATTACAGTAAACTAGAACAAACATTAGTTTACATAATAAGCTGTAGTAGGCTAGGCCTTTACTCACGTGAAAAATAAGAAAACGAGTAAATAACGACTTAGTTGTTATGGCATGTCAAAATAAAAAGTTATAAAATTAACATTTTTACTAAACCGGTTGCAAAAATGAAACCCATTTTCAAAAAAGCCGAACTCGGAAATCTAGATCTCTTAGCCTATATTTGTACAAATTAAATATTACCGCGTCTATTTTTGAATCTATAGATTTGTCGCCAGGTCCATTTTTTCACAAAATGCAGTGTTTGAGTAGGTGTGCTAATCATTCAGCGAAACAGTCGCCCGCCTGTACGAATACAGACAAAGAACGCACATTTAACATATGTGCAGTCTATTACATAATAAATAATTTTCTTTATCACAAATATCACCAAATTCACCTTAAAACTACATGAGTGTCACTTGCTTTTTTTTGGTTTTAAAACTGCCGGATCCACCTAGTCAAAATAACCACGTAGCCTGTTATCTGCAAGGACAAGTAACTTGCGAAACTACTCCTCACAATGTTAGCTCAACAAATTATACCCGCAATGATTCAGCCGAGGAACATCAGATAAGACATAAGGAGAAAAGGCGTTTGAATGTTTTACTTCGCAACTACCGCCGCTAGAAACTTAGGCCTACGCGTTTATTAATATTCGCCTAAAAAATAATCGCTTACAGAGCTGAACTAAATTTGTTATTCGTGTTATTTTTCAACTATGGTGGTTAAATATAGACTGGGAAATCGCGGAATAACTTAGCGTTTATTTTTGTAAGTAAATTGGCTGGCTACGAGGCAATTTTATCTGGAATATTTGTCTCTGTAACTTAAAATATGTTGTCCTTTGAGTTTCCATTTCCCCGGTAAAAACCGCATAAATTTGTAAACACAATAATTTCTGAAAATAATAAAACAATATCGTTGGCATTCAATCTACAGTAAAGTTTCTCGTTGCAAGGGTTTCATGGTCACCACATTTTTTTGTGTAAGATACACTGTTTGTATTGTGCAAAATACTGAACATATTTAAACACACATTAAAAATGTAATCAATTGAAGGGCGTGGTATACTGTCAAGAAACGCACATTTGTGTAACATAATTATGGTACAATGTCGATTCTCCTAAAAACTTATACAAGGCGCGGGACTTTACCACGTTTTTGTTAACCAACGCCAAACAACGAGATATTGAGTACAATCATGATGGATTAACATCTGTCAGCAGCGGTCAATAATACGTGTGTGGCAGGACTTCTTCCAGCTCGGATGGTTGCTAAGGCGTCACAGCTCAAACAAGGCTGGTTATGACGTCATATTTATCTTTTCGATGTCATGTAGTATTAGCCAAACGTCAAAATATATCGACATAAAATTAATTTACCGCGTTTTATTGCGGTAAAAAAACAGAAGGCGGTTTTTAATAGGCTATGTAGTATATTCAATTTACACTATACATAAACAAGGTCCTAAGGTTAAAATGGAGACTTTGGCTTCAGTGTTGTACATGTGTATTAACCAGTTAGTTACAGCTTTTTCGCACATTTTGTAAATCACTTTCTCAATACGGCATGTACAATGATGTTGTCATGTTATCTAATTCATACATGTTCGTCATGCTTGTTCAGGATGTGTCCTGAAGTGGCGACATAAGTTTTCAATTTGTAGGTAAGAACGGTATAATCACTTCCATAGTATCCTACGAAGGAGCGCATCTTTTCGTTAAGATCTGTGTAGTTGTGTCCTTGACAAACCAACCCAGAGGCAACCTTGGTGTGTGATGAAATATAATTAAAGTAACGTAGGCTGGTATATGCGCGAACTAAGCGCTGATGGTGGGAATCTATTAAAGTCTTCTCGGGACGACATAAATCTTTGTCTCATACTGATGCTGAAGGTGAAGCGTGCGGCAGGCCTTTTTTTATTCCAAAGCTTCATATAGGCCTTATTTGTACCGTCGGAATTCAACCTGTTATAATAACGGCAATTGTTATACTACAATGTGCATACATGTTGCATTTGTATTCGTGTGTCCTTTGTCTGACACGCAACAATTTCAATGCAAATGTCCAAGATTTTGCTCACGAATATCTATTTTTTGCCTCTTAAATTTGCATATACTGTAAAAAGTTTTAATAACCGATCGGACTTGGTCACGGTTGTGCAAATTCTTGCAACCCAAATGTATAATTAAAATGGTGCTCATTAATAGAAGTAGGCATTTTCGTTCGTCCGCGAAATGCGTTTTCCAGTGACAAAATCGATTAGATAGTGACTGAATTCGAACCTACTACCTTTCGCCTGACAGTCGGTTATCAGGTTTGGCGGAAAAACAGACCAAAATAAATATTTGCTTTCGATTCGGTTTTATTACGCGTTTTTCACTGAAGTTGAAAAGAATACTTCATTTTACAGCCAAATTAGGTAAATAACGCATAATACACCAGTTACGGTAAATATTCCTTTTGACTAACGTTATGTCGCACCTTACGACTAGTCATAAGAAAAATGAGCTTCTTCCATTCAGTATGGCATATCAACATCGCTTTTGCGCTTGGGCAACTTTCCCAGGTGGCAGAGCTGTCAATTTACCGGGTCATTTAACGGTCAAATTCTTTCAAGCGTATTCTTAGCCGAGTTGTAGACTACCTTCCATGATTTGATAACACACTAACTGACTAACCAGCATCGCGGATATAAAACAGTCAGAAGAGTGAAGTGCGAAGGTTCATTTCGGTACAACACAATACACGGACATAACATGCGAGTTCTTATGATCGGTGGTGCGAAAGCAAACGCAGTGAAGAGTGACGGGCGAAGGTGGTCGGAGGGAGAGACAAAACGATGTGTTAGGCAAGAATTTGATGCAATAAAAAGTTCAACCGAAATAGGAATGTTGACGTCGTGATTCACAGTGGGAGGGTTGTGGGTTCAAACCTCGGTGCACGGAGCTCGTTTGCTCTTTCTGGGTTTACTCAGCTCGGCTAAAAAGTGTTAAAACGCAGTGTGGAACATGAGGTTGCGACAGTATGCTGCAAAGATGAGTACGTGATCCAGCAAGCTAAAATATGCGCTCGCACACACAATCTTATGTCTATAAAAATATGAGATAAAAGCGCATATTCGGATACTGCACTGTGGGGGAAAAACACAATAATACGTATATCGACGCTTGCCTGAATACTGCACAAGCGAGCTTTGGTACGTATTTCTCTTTTAAGTACGTTGTTCCATAATCAACAATGTTCACCACACGGTGGCGATATGGATGACATCAGGAAATCTTATAATCGGAAGCGCGTAAATTTGCATGGAAGACATCAATATTGTGTGTCTATCAGAATCAGCTACCAGTTCTGGGTTTGATGAACCAGGCTGCATCAGGGTTGACTTTAATGAGGGCGCTCATGTTGGTATCAGGGTCCAAACATCGCTGGTGTATGTTGCCCCCCACCTCGTAGAGTGCATGCGTGGAGTTGTTTATCACGACCGGTCTGGAAAACAACATGGAAGGCCAATCAACATTTGGTTGTTTGACATGTGAAAATAGAGACTGAAAGTTAAAGTTTAAAGATCGCATCTGTCATTTTAGGTACACATTGCAAAACGGAAAGGTGAGCCAGTTTCATCTGACTCTTGCTTGCAATGCAGCACATAAAGTTGTAAAAAAGAAACAAGAAAAAATCCTTTAAATAACCAGAGTATTTTTCATTAACCCCAACAAACATGATTCCCATAATTGAACTAGTATTTTAGGAGCAACACATTGACATATTGAATAGGACACCAATAATGCGTTTTCAAGCACAGCTGGTACAACAGGCAAGCACGAACCTGGTACGACTTCCTGTCAGTCGAATTCTCTCACTTTGACGTTGGAACTTTGCAATGATGTCACTGGCCGTGATAACGTTGTCCAGTTGGACAGCCATCGAAGATATCTGCATGTCTGGGGCCTGTACCCGGATCACTCCTTTTGGGGTTTCAGACTAGAAGTTAAGGGTGAGAAATTTAGATATAAATGTCAAATGTAAAACAGGACGTGACCAAAGCTTTAAATTAACCTATTTAAATTACATTTTAGTGAAAATTTAAAAAACTTACATCAAACGGCTGCTTAGAGGAAGCAGATTTCTTGTCTTTACTTTTCCCTTGGAAAAACTTCACCTTGTACTGTGGAAGAAAAAAAACTGATAAAGATTTTATGTAAATAAATGTTTCGTTTTATAAATATAACGATTTAAACAATTGTGTGCTTATGCCATTTTTAAAAACGACAGTTTCTATAACTTCGTGTCTGATTGCCAGATCTATTTATGGAGCAGTTTATTAGATATAACTTCAGCTTTTGTAAGTTTCACTTGCATCTAATGGTTCGAGAAACCATTTATTGAATTGTCTTGCACAAAGACACAACTATTTAAAAAGTGGGCAGGTTAATAATCGAACCAGGCACCTTCTGTTTACATCATCCACCTAAATCTCATTTACAATGTGATACAAAAGTGGTTGTGTTTTAACAAAGACACAACTTTCCAGTTTATGTAACATAGATGAATGAAATAGTTCAGAAATGACAAAGAAACATTTTGCGGTTTAGTTAGAAGAATGAAATGATTTTTAATCCTAATACAGCAATGGTTTTTAAATATTAATATCCAGAAATAAGGGATGAATAATTAATGTATTTTTCAGCTGCTTCAGCTTCGTATCTGTCACCAACGTTGGTGAAAAATGAGTGAAATTCGCATAAATAATCAATATCAATACTGGCTTATTCAATGAAATTAAAAGAAATAATATGAAAAAGATATCAGAAATTCCATGCACCTTGTCTTTGCTTTGCGCAGTGCTTTTCTTGCCTCCCATTTCTGCTCGGTTCATATGTCGAACCTGGTAATAAAAAATAGTATAATGAATAATTTTTAATTCGGTTTAAAAACTGTAAAAATTTTTGCTATAGTATTTCGGTATTATGAAGGTTTTAAGTAGTCAACTTTGCCACAATAGATAACGTTTCGCTTAGATGGTATACATAGTAGTTCAACATCATGTAATGATACTATGTGAAACTGGCTCTGACTGTACTAATCTTGTTATATTAATAATATGAAAATAATTGTCAATAACTAAATAACATTAAGAGATGCTATTATCTTATTAATATTCTAATTATACCATGTAATATAGACTTAGTATACTGTAAACTGTTAAGCTGATCAAAGAAACGCCCACATAATGACTGTACATAAACACAGCAATAGTTCCGGCATGTCATTACTAGTTCTGTGATTAAAGTTTGAACTTCCCTGTAATGGAAAATACATAACGACATAATCATCCTGCAAATTTTAATTAATATAGATCTATGAATGTCTCAATATTTTGTTGATAAGGTCGAACACTTTTTTGTTTATATCAGGTAAATGTTTTGGAAAATGTTTTTGTTTCTTTTAATTCCACATGGAATTTTACTGGTAATGCAAATCTAAACAAATTTATAAATCAGGCCTGTTACAACCTTGCCAATCATGCATGTTTCGTGCAGCACTGGATATAATGCTTTACTGTAACCAGCGCTTACCTGAGTGAGCATGAAAGCGGGCACAGTCCACAACAGGGCGTGGTATTTAATGAGCATCCGCACAATATTCGATGTTCCTGCTGCATGCTTTAAATCTTGGGAGGCGGCAGCTGTGGATGCTTCTCTCTGTAATGTGGAGGAAAAATGAATGCTGTTTGACGCATTATGTATGAAATAGTATAGATTATGACTGGATTTGTATTATGTAGGAAATAATATAGCATATAAAGTCAAATCATGACGTTTGTATTTGATATTTATATACTAAAGTGTGAAGTCATTTATGAAAAATTCCAGTTAAAAGCGTTATAATTATTGCGGTTTTTCAAGGTTGAAATAGTTGTTTTTCTAAGACATTTGGAATTGTGGTTTTCTAATACAGTTCCCGCGGTAAACAGATCATAATCGTTCATTCAAAGAAAAACGGCTACCACCTTGCTTTGTTTCCTTGCCATGAAGAGGTTGGGAGCGGTGATCATTGCGACGTTGTTCAATCCCATCTTGTTGCTCGGCTCGTTCGCAACCACGTGGCCGAGGAACTCGAGGAGGAACTTGAGTGAATCGCGATGCACCTCGTGGAGAAGAATAATGAGGAGGTTGATCGCTTGGAGCTGCTCCTTCCGCTCCGATATCACTGAAGAGATAAGGAAAATTACATGAAGAAGAATTTTTCCGAAGTGTTTAAGATATATTCATAGAAATGCAACATTGTTTTTCAATATATAAGTATTTCTTCAAATATTGTTTAGGGCACTGAAACCACAAATATCTGACAAAGAATTCGTTTTCACTAAAATGCAGGGTGAAAGATTATTAATGTTGCAGCAACATTCCTTTGTGGCTTTCAAAATGTTGATATATTATTGCATCATTGACTCTACAATTGTTGGTCCAGTGTTTCTGGATTTATATTAGATTTTAACATTAAACCATTAAAGTGAATTAATGTGCAGCATGTTTAGGTATGACCCGGGTTGTGAGGAGTTGTAATGATAAGGGGAAGTTTGTCTAATATCATCTCTTGACACGTATGCAGAAAGGAAAACTTACTTTCACACGAATTGAAAGCATCTATGTACTCGGAGGTGAGTAGCGGATCGGGAAGTTCACGAAGAAAGAGTTTCAGCAGAGCAGCAACATCATGGGGGTGTGCGTTGGACCACAATGATGACTCAGCTGGATTCGATGAATCAATGCTCTGTCCGAATCTGCTCTCAATATCCTACAGAATGGGTTGGTTGGTTAATACTGTTGTTGGGGTAATAAATTCTCGTTGTTAAATGATGTTGTTGGTTATTCTGCTTGATACTGGTAGTTGTTTACAAATTTGCTGCGATTTTGAAACATCAACGCCTAAAAATTTATTGAAAATTAGAGCACTACTGCCTTTTAGGAAATTTTAGCAAATTAGTCGCAAAATAATGATTTTAAAACAAGCTTTAGATTTTAGTCAAGTCTAGACCAGATGTTGTCTAGATAAATGACCTTTACGGTTTGCCAGATAAGTTACAGCTGTAGGTTTAACACAAATATAACCTACACAGCTATTTATATCGCACTTTCTTAATATAAAGTTTAAGAGATTAGTCTTAGTATTATAAAAACACATGATACACAACAATTGCTATAAATGGAAAAATACTGGAATTTGTGGTTGTTGTTACTGTTATAAGGCATTTTAGTTATGTCTACAACCATTTTCAGATACAGTAACAATATATTAAAAGTTCTTTTGATGTTTAACAATGGCATTAAACACCAATAATTGCCCATAATTGAATCATTTACAAAGGATTTAACACAGTCATAATATGTCTATTGTAAATTCCAAACTTTGAGCTCCTTAGAAGGAAAATACAGGTCTGTAATTGTAATTATTCACATGCACACACAAAAAAATGTGGCAGAACCCATCTTACTATTCTTTACATTTTGAGTTGTTTATAAAAGTAACAGAATTTACGGATGTACTGCAAAAGACACAAAGCAAAACTGAACAATGGGCAATGAAATTAATACCCACTCAAAAATATCTCCATCACTAATATGGTATTTTGATACCTGTTATAAAAAGTTTATTACATTTAACCATGGAGTGTCACACATTGAAACCAGGAATAAAGACCAAATAATCCTGTTAGTGTTAAAAAAATGTACAAAAATTATGCAAAAATAGATTTTGAAGGCACCTGTTTAAGCAGTTTTATCCTGGCAGCAGAACCGGATTTTCTTAAAATTCCTTCCACTTTGAGTGCCTTGCCCTCTAGAAACAAGATGATCTCCTGAAGCACTTGTGGTATTTTGATGGTTGGTATGTTGGTTCTTTTACGGTCCCATTCGATTATGGTGGTTAATGGCGAACCAAAAACACCAGCATCTGAAAATTAAGTATTGGTATTTATATCCAAAAAAACATTTAGCCCAATGCTACAAACTGAAAAAGTTTTTAAAATGTAACGAGAATAAAAGTACGCTATCCTGATTTCGTGTAAACGCATATTCATAAAAATGCACATAGCTTCGGTTTTAGCGTTACATGTCAATCATCAAAAAAGAAAAAAGAATCGAAGGAAATTTCCTTCGTTATAAAAGATAAAAATCTGAGTTGTATGTGTAAGATATAAAAATACATTATTATAGTTATGTTATACACTGATAGTCATCCAATTTTACCATATGGCTATCCTACATATCTTGTAATGGAAATCGAAAAAATTTGATTAAAATCCAGCTGCAGGCTAACAGCTCTAACAGGATTCCAATATTTGTGAATTTATTGCATTTTTAAAGGTTAATTTGATTCGGGATTGATTTTACGACAATCAGTAGAAAGCACATCTGCAATTAAATAATGGAAAGGTCAAGGCGCTAACCAACTTAACATCGTAAGGACAGAAAGTAAATATTTGATCATAAAATAATGAAATTCTACGGCAAAATTTACCAAATTGGATTGCACAAATGTAATAAAAAAGGAACCGGTAGTTTGAATAAATGCAAACTATGCAGTAAAAAACTATGCTTATAAAGCAACACTTGCATTTCTGATCCAATTGAAAATACCACCTTTTGTAGAATTACCGGTTTTTAGTGTGTATTATATTTTTTCCCTTTAAAAATATCGGTATTGAACTCCAATAAAAGAACACATTAGGCACAAATGCTGCCTACAATACCATGTCTGTGTCTGGTGTTTTCAAGGGAATTGGTTCATTAGAACACTAAAACAAAAATTATTAATACTAAAGAAGCTAGTTTAATTCGAAGGAATATAGAACATTTTTTTGATTGCTTATGTTTATGTCACTGTACTGTTTTTGCTTTCCCTTCACTGGATAAAAAAATAAAACTATAACTATTGCAATTTTTATGTCATTTATACTTATTAATTTGTGATTTTGACCGTATTAAACATTGGTAAAGAAACAAGAGCATTGACAGAGTTTAAAACGAACCTTTTATTTTTGCTTTAGGGTATTTTCTTCTTTTTAGATCAATTCCTCTTAAGTCGAATAGCGCCGTCAACTCGATAAGCGCAAGACTTTGAACTTTTCTCATATCGGTTGGTGACAGATCGCTGCAAATAATATCGGTACATTATGGCCATGATTGCACATTGTTGAATCAGTTTTGGTCAAGCATGAGTATTGCTAATGAGTCGTAATATGCTTCAACTACGTATTCAAACCTAGCTTTCAACACAAGAAATGTTTTAACGACATTTAAACAGTATGAAAACAATTCCAATTTTTTTAAATACACATCCACATACGTTATAGCAAAAATGGTACCAATATCAATATACATGTTTTATCAATTGTATTGGTTTTATTGATTTTAATTAAAATTATATTCATCTACGTGTTATGTGTTTCCATGTAATAAACTGCAGTCACACAATGCACCGCAATTGTTTTAGAAAAAAAGGGATTTAAGCAAAATCAAAAATAAATCCATTTGTTCATATAAAAAATTAAGACATACAAGCGCTTAAATCAAATAAAGACGTTTACCAGTTATTTGGCTAACGGTTAACTATCATATGCATCATAATAAAACAAATGTGCTTCAAGTTCCATGAAACACCACTTTAATTATACCATGTAACAGTTTGGTAAAATTGAGTATTTTTGGTAAAATTATTAACTCAACAATTTCATACATATTATACTTTTATTTATCAATCTAGCATAAGAATATATCTTTCTGGTTTGTTTAATCTTTAATAAAATGGTTAACCACAGCTCAATATCACACAAATTAATGACGCAGGCTTCCTTTTCAATACCAAGATAAATGGTAGCATGGTTTTTAATGGCCTATATTAGCCGTATGTATCCAATATACTGTGTAGTTAAGGCAAAAAACTTAAATGACATTACCTTATTTCAATCTATTCAAATGGTCGTTTAAAATTACAGTAACACCAAATATCACAAAACATGTTCGTCAACCCGACTTGGTCATACAGGCACTAATCTCATTAGAAGAACCAGTATATAAAATACTAATATCTAACATCTTAGGGATGTCTATTCTAGAATTTACAAATACAATTCAAATACAAAATGAGTAAGAATAATTTTTTGATGTATATTAAACTTTCATAGGTTGGAACAAAATTAGATGCAGTCTTGATTTTACCACAAAAGTTAGTAGCTTTTGTTGTTAATTTGGGTCATAAATTTACAACATTGATAAACCTTTGTCAACCAAAGCACAATATTGCATTGATGTTCAAAATTATCAATTTTTGATTAAACAAATCATTCTAGAATAATGCTGAATCCAAACTGATTTGGATAAGAACATTTACTGTATAATATACAACACTATGTCTTATATATAACTTTAAATAATATAAGTTAATTTACAGGCATTAAACATTTTTGACATGACTATGGTGATGTAAAACTAGTAGTTTCTAGTAGAGGTAAGTATTAAAATTTATCAATTTTATCCAATGTGACACAGAGGAGCAGAAAGTGCTTTAAAATATTATTAGAGTCTAAGCAGTCTATTATATTTGTGCAGTCTAACACCAAATTAACATTATGAATTAACTGTACAGAAACGCACTGCAAATTGTCTAAACAAGTAGTAAAAGATTCATATATATATATAAAAAAAATATGATTCTGAATTAACAAACCCTAGTTGCATTTGTTTGTATAAATGACACTACCTGTATATCAATGCGTAAATCCTGTTACGTGTGCAAATTTCATAATCTTAAAACAAAGAAAAACTATCCAAAATATTAAAAAGTGCATATATACATAGATACAATAGGTAATCAATTTGTTGAAATTCATAAATATAAAAGGATAAAAAATTAAAATTACGATAAATCTGGTAACATATATGATACACCCTTTTGGTATAATTGTACAATATTATAATAATAAAACTTGGAATTAAAGGATAAATTCTTAAAATGTGGTAAATGTAATAATAAATTTCCATTAACAATGTCTTTAAAAAGAGACAACTTATTATTCACCTTATTTTAGTTGTTCCAAGTCTGTCGCGCACCAGAGAAAAGTTAGGCAGATTTTGTTTATCTGCTGTTTCGCTGTAGCTCATCGGTTTTTCCTGAATACCAGAATAAAAATTCAACATCATTAAAAGTTCTTTTGATTACAGTGTTATTTTCAGAAATTCAGTTTAAATGTAAGAAAACATAAACACATTATGCTGTGGTAATTTTAAACAAAGTAGCAAAATTTGTATTTCAAATTCGGGTTTTTCCAAAATGTAATTTTCAGCATTATCTCTGTATAAAAAGTAAATTATCTTATTTTACATACAACGGAAGAGTACCCACAAAATATAAGAATTTCCCATAAAAATATAAACATTTGTTTTACACAAGAACAAACGAACGCATACCGATTTGCTGCTATCATCAGAATAATGCATCGATATTTCCTCTCGACTTCCACCCCACGATTTCGAGTCGGTTGACCTTGAGCTGATACTCAGCGTTTCAATGCCTGTGAACGTTAGTTGTATGAAGTTGAGCTGGATTAGTTAGTTTTTAGATGATTTTTTTTACAAGAAGGTCGGATGGGGTAAAACTATAGTGCAAGATAAAATTTCGTGAATGAATACATTTTTGGGTCAAATTATCTTGCTTCTAAGCACAGTATGAAATGAGTTTGTGTAAATGCCATTTTAATTATATTGCATGTCTTTGAGTACCGATAATACATCATGCAAAATGGAATCCAGTGAAAGTCACTGGCACACATAGCATGTTAGACAAACAAAATTGAGTTAGTAGCTTCTTACCCGAAGCTTAGAAAAGAAACACGGCACAAATTCAAAGTTTTGACTTTATTCCAATGATAAATTAAGGACACAGAAAATAAAGCAGCGAAGAAATTGAAAACAGGAAGAAAATGTTGTATTCAACATTTCGGTGCAAGAAACAAAACTGTGACGATCATGACCTTGCAAGTGTGCAGTGCCATTGAAAGATGATTGAAAAATTATAATAATGAGTCTTGTGGGACATGCAGTTATTAAACGGACTTGCTGGATTGTCGACGGTGAGTTCTGATCCTTCTCCGGATGGTTTCACCGAAACGAGACTCACTGATCGGGAGTCGGAAGATTTTAAGGAGCGGGCACGACGCAAAGACCTCCGGTAAGTGCCCACACCATGGGTTGTCCCAGCAAACTGGTACGAACCACTTCGAACTGGAGATGAACCCTTGAATCCTGAGAGGGAGATTTTGCGCAGTGGAGAACGTTTCATCTCACGCAATGAACTTTTGGATGATAAATCGCCCTTCGATGGTGACAAACTAGGGTAACGCCTACGCATTGAGAAGTTAAACCCGGGGGGAAAAGCAAATCGACTTCTCCCCGACTGTAAAGTTTCATTCGGCGAGTTTCCCAGGGATGTACTAGATTGGGTTGAGTCTGGGGCAGAGTATCGTGATTTGTAGTTTCTCCCTTTTGGGACAGTTGATCGTGTACGGACATTTGAAATAGAGATTATGGGAACTTCAAATGTTGATTTCCTGATATTAAGTGAGCGGCGTGCAGGACTACGAGGGGGTATCGTTGCTACTGTTGTCGGGATTTCCCCAAGAGAGTGCTGATTTCTTTTATCGAGATACTTTACTCGCAGGCATGCAGTTGGCAGTGACTCCGAACTACAGTTCACGGGGGAAGAGCTCATTGAGTCCGTGATGAAGAAGGAAGATGAATTATGCTCATCTTTACAGCGCTCATTTTGGTTCAGGTCTGGCATGGATGCGGTAACACAATTGCTTGCTAAAGTATTCACGTTTAAAGTTGTGATTGCTACTGGAAACAATGTTTTAGCATCATCCGTTCTGGTTTTCTCATTGCTGCTGGCTGCAAGAAAACTTGATGTTTAATTATTCATTTCCATCGATCCTGGCTTCCATTGATTCACGCTAAGTGTTCTATTTTTAGAATAAAATATTTTCTTTTATGAAATAGCCCTTTCTTTGTGCATATTTAATGGGCAGGATGTGTTAATCTGAAAGGTTAATGGTTGTTAATCTAACACATTCCATTATTTCTACATTTCATTGTACTAAAGGGTGATCCTTTATTCAAATTGCTGGTAGAGTGTCTGAAAGCGTTGTAATTCAATCTCCCACAAAAATTTGCATATTTCCTTTATCAATCAACATGTAATAAGAGGCAACCACAACCGCAGTGGCACCATCATGTTAATTATTGATATTTCAGTATTTACATATCGATTTCGGTTCTTGGTTTTGTAAAGTTTTATTTATAATTCATAAATATTTATATTGTGGTCTCTTAAGAACTCTATATCACTGCATAGTGTGGTGAAATACTCGCCCAGTGGTACAATTACATACATGCCATTAAACTGCAGTCAATTTTATAAAGTGTTTTTACATTATAATTAACACAAAGGTATTTTTTTATAATTTAGCTCCAAGTCGTAGTGCTTTAACAAGTGGTGTGCGGTTTAGCAAGAATTTTTGCTAAATTGTGAGTTGTGACTAAGTAGAATAACTACAACAATCATATACATGACACGTAATAATCAGCCATCCATATATAGATACAACCTCAGTAACCTGACAATAAATAGAATTGAACCTCAAATACCTTTGAAAAATATAATTAGAATCAAAACTTAGAATTCTAAACTTGCATTTAACACGAGAAAGCTAAATCAAGACTCGTGACCAAGTGACCGCAAGCCAAAAGGGTATTCACAGAAAAACCTGATCACAATTTGTCCTTTAGTTTCACATGAAACTGAGTGTCCAACGAATTAAATAAAGAACCAATTAATGATATAGGACATGTAAGGCAAACCTTTCGTTGATTCTGTTGCTACAATTGATTGCACGTTTTTCTGTTGTCGGCTTCGGTAATCCTTTGTGGGGCTTATTGGGCTGGGAGGGGAAGCTGAATCTGATGCTGCGCGGCTGTTAAGTACAGGGGAGCCCGAGTATCTCCTACCAGCATAAAACCCCGTTTCAGTGAACCCGGTTACACCACGCGGCAGACTGGTTGCTTTTTGGATGGCTTCTTCAGTCTAGAGATATGAGTCAAATTGCTATTATTCACAATTGATTGGTTTTAGTTTAATTTAAAAAATATGTAACTTAACATCTTTTGCTTTTAAAATGTGATACACATACTTTACATATGTATATAGTAAAGATTGTGATAGTTTAAACATTAATATCATTCTAGAGAAATAAAAGTGAACCTTTTGCAGTACAAAAAGTAATACATGTGGATATGGGCCAATCAATAATTAATAAATTTGAACATTTTCCCTAGTCAAATATTAGATCTCAAACAGACACTGTATCAAAATTTCGCCATATTATTTACTCCCACTACTCACGCTATTAAACAGCCAAAGGCAAAGTATTTAAGCATTGTAGGAAACCATATGGGGAGGAAACAATATGTCACGAAAATTAAATAAACGACATTCCCTATTACAACATAGCTGGTTGTGCAGTGATGAAATGAGTTTTCATTTTCACAATGGGATTTTAAACAGAAATGTATTACTCAATTGAATCTACAAATAAAAAAATTACAGAATGTTCTACTCTCAGGACAATTTGTAAATACAGACAAACACTGACAGTAAAAGTTGTAAATATGGTACACTTGTGTAGAGACCAAAGGACAAAATAACCATTCTGACACAAACTACCAAACTTACCTTTCTTGATTCAGGTTGTAGATTGGCACCCAAAGTGAATTTAGGAGGTGCACTGTCAGCTTCATCTTTTTCATTTGTGTGAATGGTTGGAAACACTGCAGTTATTGCTGGTTTGGGCCGGCGCTTTGTTTTCTTTAAGTGGAATTTAATTAGTTTTATGGCCTTCCAATAAAAGGATGCACTGTGTTAGTCTATTAGTTAAAGTCAGTGAACTGAACAGACAGGTTCTGGCCACGATTCCCAGTCTGACCACTTTTCCAAGTGACAACTACCCATGCTATTATGACAGGGAATAACTTGTTTTAGGAAAGACAAGTTTTTTATAAGCATGCGGGTCACAGAGGGTTGTTAAACAATTACGAGCTAGAGTCGTGATGACTAATAATAAAAAATCATACAAACAAGACACTAAGATCAGATAGGTGTCAATCATAATGCAGTACCAATATATGATAACAAACCAATGTAAACCACATGTACATAACTTTTACTTAGAGTTTTTATACCAACAACGCAATGTGCAAATGTAAATCTAAATCAACAATAGTAGCATAAAAGGGTGTGGTAATGTAAATAAATTATTAAAAAATGCCGCAAACCTGAGCTCGATTAAACGAGGTAATCCTGCGAAGCACTGCTTCCCGCTGCGGTCTGGTAAGTGTGGACAGCACAGTCATTGATGATAAGTTATCGTTGATTGCAGATTGTGCGGCAGCTGACTGGTTAGATGTCAACAGACCAGCTGGACCAGATACAACCAGATCCGACAGACCAGCGAGTCTTAACCAATCGGCTTCACGATCATCGTCTTGGTCGTCTATATAGTTTTGATGGCGAAAAAGTTTTTATTGAATATGGGTGATATTTAAATAATCCAAGTGATACTTATTGTAGAAATATCTGTAAATGAAATTTAACAATCTACAGTAGCAAAACTTAAATGAACTAAACAAATGTAGTATTTAGAAATTAGTCACCCAAAGTAGATTTATAGTAAATAAAAAATCAAACTCAACAGTCAAACTGTTTACCTCCAGAGTCTGTCCTACAGACTGGTTGTTTTGCCTCCTCTGAAGAAACTATGGTGCTCTGGCGAATGTCCTGACATTCCCTCAAGTAATCTTCATACTGGTGAATGGGTAATGGGGGTATAGCCTCGTCTGTTGGTGACAGACCAACTGTGATATAAAATAAATTAACTAACTATGCAAAAAAGGGTAAAACAATGTAAATTAAAAAAATTAACAACATAAATTTACCTATGGCCAGTATTAATTTAATGCAAATAAAAGAGTTATAAATAACCTTTGTCTACACTCCGCTATCACCAATACACACATAAAAATTTGTGATCAATATTTGCCCTACAACTAATACACACACTGTTTATTGACTACAATACGAAGGTTTAGGTCTGTAAGATGCAAAACTTGTAATGGCAAAGATTCTTTTGCTGTTTTTTTACACAAGAAGTTTTTACACATGTTTTCAACTTTAGACTCTTCAGTGTCTTGCATATACCAGTATTTAATTTATTCTGAAATTAACAGTCATTTAAACCTTACCATGGTGGTAGATATTGGAATTATCACCATTGTAGCCACTGCTCTCTGTGCTGTCCAAGCTGTCCATGGAATCACAAGATTTTTGCCTGGAAAGTGAACAATGTACATTTAAGTATACTGGTTATAGCTAAGTTGTTAAAAGTACAACAGCACGACAAATGTAAACCATATTAGTGCACAAACATCTGCATGATTTCCCAAAAAAATCCCTAAAAGTGTTTCTTGTAGAAATAGCCACATTTAAATCTTTTTATTTCTTCACATTTAACTTGTGTCCACAAACCACATTTATTCTGATTATAATAGTCATATTTCAGGACTTTAAGGACTGATTATATTGGTCATACTATTTTTTTAACATGTATACATTATGATGCTTGTTTGTGTTTTTCCCACTCAAAACCAAAAATTTAACTATATAGC
>CH002904.1:546942-583599 GCA_000149265.1 Ciona savignyi | reverse complement strand
TATTCCACTGTCAAGACTGTCTTCGGACTTGCTTGTTGTTTTAGTCAACAGAACCTCGGTTGGAACTTGTTTGCTTTTTGGAGTATTTTCCGATCCAGAATCGATGCGGTTGATACGAAGAATTACCGGATGATCTTTCGGTTTCACGCTCTCTCCACCCAACTTATACTTATCACTCATTCTTCAGCCACTGCTCCTTACTATCCATTAGTGTGTTATAATCACTGGAATATTGCTCTGCCCAGCTCAGACGAACCTAAGAATTTAACCTAGGTGAAAAAGCAACTGGCTGATTAATACGCACTTTGTAAGATTTACAAATGAAAAATCCTCCTCCTATTCCAATTTAATATATCAATTGCTTTCTTACAACACACATAAAGCTATGAATGATTAACTTGATAAAATTCTGTTTGCCTATTTTCTTATCTTGTCTTCTGTTTGAACATAAATTCCAATGACCCGATAAAATCAGACACTAACATGTCAATACCAACCATAAAAGATAAATTGTTGCTTGTGTGGTCAAACGGTTAGTGCAAATAACTCACAAAAGGATCAAGTGGAGGGTAATCACATGTGGTACCAAAATTGCGCTTATAAAAATTAAATAAATAAAACAAAATACTAATATATTGGGTGGCACTGTATTACCACAAACATGATTTTTTTTATAAAGTTTTAAACACCATGTTAGACAGCATTGGCAAATGAAAGGAAACATGTACATTAACCATGTACAGGGTGATTATGTGATACAGTGTAGTAGTTATTTACATGTGATCCATAACCAATAAAAACAGTATGAAAATGTATTTAATGGTGCACTGCAGTTATCAACAATCAATATGGTCTTTACGTATAACTATATTTAAGCCCAAAAATTAGGTTGATTATTAATCTGACACTGGCATTAATTTGTAGGTACAACTTTTTTTGGTAAAATACATCTTTCTTTTACCATATTATACCTACAGGTATATATATATAATATATTAATTATTGTTTAATCGATAACAATTTAAAATAGAAAGAGAAATTTATTATACTAATATGCAGTTTGGTTAGGCTTACAATGAACTGCAGCCTTACAAATCAAACCTTGATAAGAAATGTTAGAAGCAACCACAAAAACCTCATTTCCCTGAACAGCCAATCTTGTTTCAATAAACCCACAACAATCCTTTACAACATATTACTCGCGACCTTATTGACCAAAGTGCTCCAATCTATTAAATTAAGCTCCTATTTAAATAAATATTGAGTTCACCTAATTAGTTTTATGTATTACATTTCTAGTACTAGTATTAGAGCTCATTGAGACAAAGACTGTCTGTCACCATTGGTAACTAAATTTAAAACATTTGGTCAGCTGCGTGCATGCACTGTATCTGTGTGACATTATGCGGCGGTGCAACTACAGCCTTGCTGGCATCCGGCCCCTACACAGGAAATCACGCAAATTGCAAGGATGTACAGCCTCTTATTACAACTTAATCTCTTTATTACTCTGCTCGGACCTTGAACACAAATCTGAACTTTAGTTTTAACAGCACAGTATTTAATTGAAGTTGCATTTAAATTAAAAGAAAATTATTTGGTGAATTCATATTACTTAATATAAAATAAATCTCCAAATAACTACCTACTTAAAATTAAACTATGATACAGAGTTTGGCATGACTAAAAGCATTATGCGTGTCCAGGGCTTTTTATTGTTGGGGGGCTTTTTGCTAGTATTTGTCCCCATTTGACAGCAAGTAGCACACACTGCTACTCCATGTGGCGTTTTAAGCACTTCCTGTATTAAATTAATTTTTAAAGTAATTGGGATAATAGGTTAAGAAACAAGATTATAGTCCACCATCTTGATACCTATGCTGTTTATGTACTTAATTTTGTTCATGGCCAAATCAGATTTTAATTAAAAAATTTAAATATTTAATTCTGCAAGATATAACCAAGTAATGGCTGGGATAAACAACAATTTTTATGGTTAAATATTGGTTAATTTGTGCTAATAACTCTAAAATCAATCTCTGATGCCATATTTATGACTATATAAATAATACCTAGTCTGAAAATATATAACTGATTTGTTTTAAATAAAATATATACTGGTATACTTTTGCCTTGGCGTACATTTCTGAAAATTCTTACGAATTTATTGACAATGCTGCTTTTAAACAAATTAAATATAGAAAAACTGTATAGGTTAATTTAATAGATTCAATATTATTCTAACAAGCTTTAAAATAAAACACTAAGTCTCCTTATTTAATAGGCTTTTAATCATACATTTATTAATGTAACCAACTAAAGAGTGTAAACCATGGGTCAACCACCACTATTTTAAAAAATACCTGTTTAGTGTACGCTATATTTTTACGCATGCAGAAACCGTAGTGCTGTTTGTCCTTTTGGCAATTTCTCAGTTTTTTTTATTCACTTACAACTTTCCCTACAAAGAATGTCAGAATTGAAAAGAACTTATAACTTATAATAACCATAGTAAACATATTCTTTCAGTTATTGTATTACAAAGGTCAAAGTAGCGGAACAATCTCATATTACATTAGAAGCATTTTCATTCTTATCGTACTGTTATTACATCTACTTGTTTTACACAAAGACCAACATAATTTATTGTGCTCGTGTCAATACAAACAAAAGCTTATTATCCTTCAAATTTTGAACTTACACATAATAAATGTCTGCACCTTCTAAAGAGTACTTTTTACTTAACTGATTTTTCGATATCTCAATACACCATGTATAACATTTTTCTTTGGGCTAATCAATAACATTACAACCAGGCTGTAGAATATAATTAACAGGAATAATAGGTTTTAAATCTTGCATAGGCTGTTGCATCAGTATAATTACCGGTATCTATCTTTCATCTAATTGTACATGTATTTATAGTTTGTATGTGATTAATAAATACAGTAACCCAGTAAGTAACCTAATACTAAATATCATGGACATTACACTCGTCATGAAACTTTATTTTAACATTTATGCCCTGTTGCAATCCGTTATTAATATATAAATCAATTTTAAAATAAAAATATAGAATTTTGCACACCTAAACCATTTATGGCACATAAAATTGTAAAAAATCTGCTTTATTATGTATTTTACAAAATAAGAGAAGGTAGTGCGAATATATAAAGTTTTAAAATTGCCTACACTACATTTATGTGGACCAACCAATTTAAATGAGAATGAGTAAATATAAATTAAAAAACGAACCCATCAAAGATGCAGTAAGTCTAGCAAAATGGGTGTATTTAGCATTACGAATCACTGAAACAGAAATTCACTGGCCGTTATATGAACTTCGGGATCATATTCTATTATTATGCACTATTGATCACTACTAAAATTATTAATAAACATTCCAAAACAAAAGCTGTCCATTTTGCCCAGTTTCTTTATACCAGTCGGTAAACAGACGCTGTTTTGACTTGACTTTAGCACTAATGATATAGCCAGCCTACCAAATGAATTAAAAATTAACAAACAAATGGAATAGTTCTATAAATATAGGTCTATCCAGGTTAAAACTTTACAAAATACCGTGAACAAAACGTTTGAATGTAAAGTAAATATACATTAAGGATTCCGAGTAGGCTACCGGTGGATTTTCTGCCTTGGGCCAACCGCAACCCTCTAGATATAATGGTTTAGGCTAATATTTATTATAAAACCTAGTTAGCTAAATAATCCACTATAAGCACGAACATAGGAATTTAATCACTGTGCTAACCCTTAATTATGTCAAACCTTTTTTACCAGAAAGACAATTGTCGATGTCGTATCTCCACCGTCACAAAATAAAAACATTAGCCTACGTTTTAATCAACGCCTATATAATTTCGCTCTAGCTAATTAGATTGTTTTGTTTTATACGATATCTATGGTTGCGGAAAACTAGAATGCAAACTGGATACTCGATGTATTTGCGTTGACATTCGTTCAAAAAACTGTTCTTTTATTATAGGTTTTTGGAATTAATGAACATTGTCCATACCAATGGCCGACTTTTGCAGGTTTCTATGTTTATTAATAGCAAATTAGCAACGAGATAATGCAGACATTAGAAGAAGAAGAAAGTTTCAGTGGTTCAGACCGCACGTGTACGTGCAAGAGGTAGCTATGGCATCAGTACCAATTAACAGCGCTTCTTTTATTTAAAATGGAAAGGGGTGAACTTTAGGAAAAATGCTATTAACAAGCAAAAAGCTATAATACGCTATTGTCAATTAAAACGTTTGTTGTATTGCGAAACCCGGAGGGAGTGCCGGAACGTGATTGCCGCCCAACCTCGTCATAAGCAAGGTTAGTCCTGTTTATAGGCGTCATTGGAACACTGCATGCAGTATTCGGTCGCGTTGATGGCCGCGAAGGAGTTCTTGTGGGCGGGGCACTTGAAGTCTGAAAGCGCAGCGGCTGCAAGCCGGACGCACTCATCCTCCGCTGGCTGGCATGTGAGAGCTGCTGCTGCAATGACGGCGGAGGAGGGCGTTGTTGAAAAAGCTGATGTACTTGCTGCTGCGAAGTGGGAACTTGTACCAACATCGATTGCGTGACATCCGATCGCTGCGACATGGTGGCGTAATATGATGGTTGCGCTCGTACAAGGGTAACTCCTTCATCTCTATGATTTACAGCATCAGTTGAAACTATGTTTGGCGATATATGGCGTGGGACGAGAGCGTTAAGCGACATCAGTTCATGTGTCTCTTGATCACTTCGAACGGATTCACCTGGAACAAAACATATTTTTATTTCTTGCTCTGTAGCAGCAATGCCATTCTTTTACCCAGATAAATTTATACCCATGCAAGTTTTAACCCAAAATGGATTTAACATATGGGTTAAAAATAAAGTAATTTGATGACATACCTTCAGCACTTCTTCCTGACGCAGTCAATTTTCGCGATCTTGATTGTCGCCCTGACGTCACAAATACATGGGTGTACAGAACAGCTCCAACCGCGCAGCCAATCACAGGTCCGGCAATGTAAACCTGTAAAAAGGCGTAAATATAATAGTTATGTTGTAGCGTCAGTGGCCTAAAACAAGGAAATAAAATAAAAGTAATTCTATGCAAGGATCAGGTATTGGAAACCAGAAAAACTTCTCGCCATTTTGCTTTCAAAACATTTCATTAAACTGTTGTCAAATTCTGCACAAGAGTGCAAAGAACAATTTTAACCAAAGTCAAATCCATTCCAAGCACATTATTTTGACAGAAGTTACAATAGGCCAGAACGCTTGTATTTTTTAACTATGCGTGCCGAGAAAAAATTCGTCGACTATAACTTACCCACAAATTAGTGTAGTACTTAGAGAGCAGAGCCGGGGGAAGTGATCGGGCAGGATTCATACTTGATCCAGTTAGACGACCCTGTAGGAAAGCACTTGATGAACAATGTATTTCGGCTCTATGTGTATTTAAATGTCGGGCTTTAACACGCTTAATTGATTGTTGTTGAGCTTTAATTAAAGTTAAGTGCTATTGTTTATTTTGAAAAAAAGGTACTTGATTGAGACCTGTTTTTGTTATTGTACATTCAAACGTTAGCGTATTTCCTGTGCGGTTTCAAACTTACCGCCCATAGACTGTTGGCTAAGTAAGCCATTCCCACAGGGATGGCCGACGACCCGAGTTGCGATTGACTGGTTGCATAGGTCGCCAACCACGTGATCGCAAGGACAACCGACTGCAACATCTCGATTCCAAACCCCTGAAGCGGTTCCAAGCCTTCGTGGAGCCGAGAAACTGCATTCATTTGTTGGCTTTCCGATGGGAACATTCTGGAAGAAAAGACATACTTGGTAATGAACTTATATAGCAATTTTCAAATCTCTGAGATGTAATAAGCTGATTGTTGGCTTAGTATTTTTAAGTATTTTTAAACAAGAGTATTTTTAAACAAGTATGCTAAAATTGACAGGAAATGGCATTGTTCCAGAGTTCTGTCAACCAGATTTCAAGCCACCCTTAAATGGCAACCATTGAAGCGTACGGGTTCCGCACCATTAGCGATAAGACCACGAAACAGGACTTGCGGTTGTTAAGGGGGAGGGGCTCTGACGTTTTCAAAGAAACGCCGCCATAAGAACATGTTTAAAATGTCATAACAAACAAAATGAAACTTTTTCACTTCAGGATTCCCATAATGATGCCGAAACTTGAACTTAGTAATGTCGCGATTTAGCCCTTCGCATCAATTTGCCAGCAAGCTGCAGTTACCCACTGTGCATCTATTGTCGTTGTTTTCCAGAACAAATAAAATATGTGAAGCAAACTTACCCATAGCAAAGTGCTGCTGCAGTAAAACTGCCGCCCAGTTGGGCCAGGCAGAAGATGACCGCCTTGACCACTGTTACATGACCTGCTATCACCATGGCAACGGTGACGGCTGGGTTCATATGACCTCCGCTGATCTTTTCAAAGCACTGGATTAACGAGGAGTACGTGAGGGCGATCCCGACACTTGTCTGTGGCGAAATTAATGTTAGTTACGGGAAAAATGTGCACCAGGTACTAAACTTACCTGCAATGAGTCGGAGTTTGTTGAGATGATATACTTCGATTTGACATCAAACGAAGAATTTTCTGCCGAAAAATGAGTGGCCGTTATTCGTTAGTAAAATTAATAATAAAGAACTGGTTATGTATGGCGGGTTATAAATCAACAAATCTGCAAAACAATTAGCTTTATCCAGTGTAAAGAAAAGGGAAATATTTTAAATTATCTGTAGCTATAACATCTTAAGACGCTTCTACGGAATTGTTATAAAAGTATAAGTCATGATTATATGCATGGTGTATAACCACTTACGTATTGTGGATGGTTCCATCATGTGACTAAGGCAAACAATGAAGATAAAGATAAACGTTGCAAGGAATTCTGCAGCGGATGACCTCCATAAGTCCACGTCAGCGAGTTGTAGTTTTATACTCCGTAGCGCCCTTTTGCGTCGATTTCCCAGCTTCGTCACGTCTTTCCTGTCGCTGTTCATGGCGCCGCTACAAAAGTAAGACAAGATCGATTAGTTAACGATATCCGAAAAGTTTAAATTAAAAATTGTAATAAAGGGCCGGGTACACGCACTATAACGTCATAATAAATAGGTTGTGCCGAGATAAATTGATACGATTGCGGCTGTAAAATAGTCATTAGGGAAATAATAACGAGGATGAAAGGATTTTGGCCTTTCAATAAATTTCAAATAAAATCGATTACATTAGTAAATGTAGCCGTCTTGGCAGAATCATATCAGTATGTGCGTGTGATAAATACACAATCCTGATCCAGTATCATATTCCGAACGCAAATAAGTGTTGATTATTAACTTACATGGCGGCTTTCGAAAGGACCGCGTCTGGAGAATATTCCACAAGTAATCAAAAAATGGTAATCCAAATCACTTCCACTGTTAACAGGTAGGCTTAAAATGCACCTGTGAAATAAGCAGACGGATGTTGTTAATAATCGAAAGTAAGTCAATAATGATACACAGCGGCAGTCAATCCAGTAATCACTACTCAGCTGCCCATAATTACGACCGTTTCGCCCAACACTGAATAAATGACCGTCGCTGCGTAATAAGGGGGTTTCCCTAGCGAGAGTTCCCACGGAGGAATTAAAGTTTTAGAAACTGATCTGCGGAGATGAGGACAAATCCTCTGAACGCAAAAGCGATAGAGGTAAACAAAATTCCACGGGAGTTATGGAAATGCAATTTTTGTATTGAAAACGCCGCTTGGTGCATTGGTGTCGATTTTGTTGTATATTTTGAAATTTGATTGTTCGTATGTGACTTCAAATGAAAACGACAAAGTTTTGTCGTGATTTAAAGCGACATCCTTTAGCAATGCAGTGTTGTTACCATAAACATATTAGCGACGCCGAATCTTATCTACATGATCAGTGAACGGTCTTCCTTACATTGCGTTCTCCTTAGAAGCTATTCCGATGCGGAGAGTGCCATCTATTGCTTAAAACTGCAAAATAAATCTATCACGAATTTTTAAATTTTAAAAGTATCGTTTTACTGGCTGCAATCTTTTTTGTTGCTGGTTTACCGATTCATCTTTGCGGGTTATTTTTTTTTAATTTCCCGTATCGTGACAAGGTTCGATTTTAGGCTGACGTGTCAACAAACTAGCTCTCTGTGTTTGATGGCGCATGACGACCCCGCATCCGGGAGTGTAGCTCCACGCGCATGCGCAGAAAGCGTTTGCAATTTCAGGTGTCAAAGTATGGGTCACGGGAATCAACGAAGCGTGGCCAACGGAAACCAAGGAAAGTTATGAAAACAGATCTTTCGGAATTTTGATGCCACAACAACATATACCCTGCCCAATGCTTCGACTGTATACGCTGCACGAAGTAGGAGCGATTTTATTTGTACGATTCGGTGAAAACGGGAAAGGTTGCCAATTTAGCCAAATGCACAAAAATCAAATCACTTATAAATATTTTTAATGTTATTCGCACCTAGTAACAAATTGTGCCCAGCAGATTTTATGCTTGTCCCACTGACAAGTATAATTTAACAAATAATTTCAGGCTTGTAGCTGTTCCTTTGAATCAGTAAATACTCTGGAATCAATAACTACAAACATAATATTGTGTAAATGTGTTTCGTAAATTGCTGTGAGTTTCATAAATATTTAGCAGGGCTATTACCCAAAAAAGCATGTCAACTTTGAATCACAATACTTTTTCTCTAATTTTGCTTTACTGTGAGCACCTATTTTTCCATTTATAGAATGAAAAAGTAATTTTGAACTATATTTGAAAAAGTATATCATCATTAGATGTAATGGCAGTGCCAAAGACAAAGGAATATTTTAGCCATGTGACGATTTATACAAAAAACAACAACTTCGAAACATCTTAGCAAATACCGAGATATTCTAAAATTTAAATCTAAAATGTCAGCTTTGATAAACCGCGTACACGAAAACTCTCTCCGTCAAAGAATGATTAAACAATCAAACCAATATCATATAACAATCAAACGCGCGTGGTACTTGAGTCGCCTGAAGCAACTATACTAACGTTTCACAATACGGTGTTTTAAAACACGGTTATTAATACCGACGGCAGATTACTGGCGTAACGAAAACACCGGACACCCTTTTATAAATACTAACAGCTAAAACAAACTATTGACTAAACTATCCAGGTTTAAATACTGTAGGAATTTTCAATATTTAATCGCTCAGTACAATTGTAATAAATAAAACGGCAGAAAGAAATATACACCAGACTAAATTGGGCTGTATTGCAATCCCAAAGCTCAGCCGTCAAAAGTCCTAATAACATCGGTGAAGAGGAATTTTTATCAGTCCGTCATGCCTCAGTGATAGCAGATACGCTCACTGGCCACATACTTTCAAAAGGTTAGACGAAGTCACTTTGGTCAAAGAATGTAAAATATATTTCGAACGTCTTTCGCCACTTAACACCCTCGAAAATTTTAACTGTATAAAACTAATACAGCATAGAATAAAATATTTTACGACATAACTTCTTGTATCACTGTATATTCCTCGTTTATTTTGTTACTTATAACTGCTGTTGTATTACTGAACATAAAATAAAAGATATTTTTCTAAGTCACAGGTTTAACCATTCCGTAATCTAATAAAAGCTCGACTGTGTCATGCTGTAACTACTTGCGATAATATAAGACAGTTTCTGAGACACTCATTTAACAAAATGGTAATCCATCCATCGTTGTCGATTAGAAGGAATGAAGCTTTGATGAGTTTGGGCGAGAGAAATGGAATATCCGAGAGAAGGAGAGAGTAGAAAAAAGGGAAATCACAAAAACACTATTTCGGCAGCCTTGAATAAACAGTCGCTATTGGAATTTGGGATTAGTCAGGAAATTGACAATTAAGTTGCTTCCGAAGTCAAAACGGCAAAGGTTAGATGGAGGAAATCACTTCTGCATGGTCGCTTGCGTAATACCTATACCGCATCAAGTTCGGCGATTAGGTTTTACGTTTTGTTTGTCGATCAAGGCCCAACACACCTGTTGCTTCAAGTCCAGAAAACAAATGACGTCACGATACGTGTGGGTAGCAACAACGTACCGTGAGAACCAATCTCAGTTCTAAGTTATACACCATGCATGCAGAATCGAATTTTCCAAAAAAAACTTTATCAAATGTCCCACACGAAAAAATATATACAGCGTGTAATCAATTCGTTAAGGTTATAATCAACGAAATGGTTTATGCAACATTATTCGATCCAATAAATCGGGATAATAAAGGATTTAAAGGGCGAGATTACCTGTCATTGAGCGCACTACTGGCCGAAAAAACTTTCTTGCATTAAGTTTTCAGGCAAATGGGATTCGAATTGTGAATAGGCCTGTAATCTTGTTTGGGTGTATTATAGATCAATCAATCGGTTAATCTCGTTTCCTACGCTCGACCGGGCAAGGAGTTAACAGGCTGGAGCGTAAATGTGACACATCGGTCACTGCATTATGCATTAGCTCAATGCGTGGGAAAACGTGCCTTTCCTTTGACGTCACAAACTTAGTGATTCCCACGGTCGTGTAGGTCCCGAAGGAGACCGGACTTGATTGGTCGATTCAGTCACGAGGGGCGAAGGTTGTAAGGAAATAAAAGGGAAGGAACGGGAAGCAGAAATGGGCCGACAGAAATAACCAATAAACACAAATTTTACCGCCGTAGGATGGATGCGTTGAAAAAACACATGTATTGAGATTGACTTTGATTTCCGAAAAGATGTAATTCACCAAGAGAGTTTTCTGGAAGTATCCATTTTCATGTAGTGCAATTTTTAGTAGAAATAGCTTACAATTGTCATTTAAAGCAATTTAGAATTGATTAAATAGCGCGATTCGATGGAAATGGAATAATAAAGTAATATGCCAAACCAATCAATATGAAAAGCAGCACATCGTCTGTAATGTGAAAATGACCTGTATGATGTCCATGTAAGTCACAAGTTAACAAATGCAATTGCACATATAAATTGAAGAGAATTCTCACTTCGCCATAGCAACCTGAAGTAGCTTTTAAATAAGTTAGTTACCAATTGACATGAAGCATATTTTTATTTCGTTATACTATCATTAGGGGTCGCTGTTATCTAAAAAACAAAGGCAAATGCCACAATTTAAGTCCTCACGTTTTAACCACCTGTAAAAAACTAACTTAAATGTACAGTGCTCCTTGAACTGCCTTTAATTCTAGTGCTAGTTAAACGGAAAGACATCACGGTAAAATCGAATGCTGCAAATCACCATAGAACTATAATGACAACACTTACAACATTATTTCTATAATAAAACATCGGTTATACCCCACCACAATACATAGAGTGGTACCATGACAGAACAGTCAGGGAATTTAAACAAAAATTACAATATTTTAACAAACTGGTCGATTCGATGAATGTAACTGTCGTCCGAAAAATCTTAATATGAAAATTTAACTAGTTTTTAAATCTTTCAATACAACGACGTGTATAGTTTTTTTAGAACAAGTCAGTCGTTAATCATCGTTTAAACTCGTTGTTTAATGGCTGCAAAATTGGCGTGAAAATCGTGATCAGAACGAGTAACTGGCTCAAAGCCAAATCAATCACGTGCCTTCAATCTATCTTTCGGGTCAATGATTCTACATTGACTGATAATTTAGAAGTATTTTGCCCAAAAAACGTTCCTGCTATTAATACTCTTACTGACTAAATATCACAAGTGACGTATTTTTACACCGAAATCGGCGAATTCAGAGAATCTAAATATTTGTTGATTTGTAATAAAAAGATGATTGTTATTTCATCATTTTAAAACCTGTTTTAATAGTGATTCTTGCTCGCGTGGATGCTATTTTGTACCAAGTTGAATATACACATGTCTGTAGCCAGTAAACTGTTAGACTTTTGACACGAACGTTGACACTTACATTTTGAACCGTGCAAAAAAACTAGTACTTCGCATAGCTACTCCCCAAATGCCTTGCATTCCGGCATTTTTGAAATGAACAAATCTAAATCCTGGCTTCCCGCAGTTACGGGCGCTAACGCACTTTTACAAGGAGGACAAAAGTCATCCACTTACGCCACAGGATTGAGCAGCGGGAGTTGTCAATCAGCCGACCTCTCAGCGGGTACGTTGCTTAGCGTGAGGTCAATTAGGTTCAAAACCACACAAGCACCCAGAGTGAAAGTCGTGGCCGTTAAGGCGATCACGAAAATCGTGCATTAACTGTTTAATTATTTAAACACCTTGAGTCCTGGATTTTTCTCACCGTTCTTGGACTGTTTTGCTAATCTTCTCCTACACTCTAAACTCGCACGCAATAAATAATGCAGTCACCTTATCGCATATGCTTCGCAGGCGGTAGGATATGACATTATCAGGGTAAATGTTAATTTAATTTTTAAACAACTATTTCCCTTTATATCCGGGCCATATTTTAAATCTCAACTGTTACATTTGATTAAACCTCGGCCGTCGCGCATAGGTAACTTCTATCCGTTTAAAAAACGACGTTCCTATTTAAAACGATTAAAAACTTTGCGTTTGAATGAAGTTCGCTGGCCTGACACGATTTATACATGTCGCTCGTAGCACAGACAGCTAAATGATATGACTACATCACTGTCATGTAGCAGTTATACTGGTACTACCTGTGGAAACTGTTTCTGCAAAGTGTTATGTCGTTCCAACAGTTTTCTGCTGCATTGATTGGTGCCACAATCGGCATTGTTATTTAGACAATAGGAATTGCTGCAGGCAATTGTTATCCGATGTCTTGGTTTGTTTTACTTACGGTCGGCGTTTTTAAACACACGCCGCAAACACAATTTAATCGCTTTACACGTTTGTTTTTCAAAACGTATAATCAAGAACTTAAACCCAAGTTGCAAAGGAGGTATTTGTTAGCTGAACACCCACTTTCGAAAACAAAAACAATATCACCTAAACGGGTTATATTTGAAGTATTTACAAACAAATAAACAAATCCAAAATAAAACTATGATTTATCTGACTTAATTAGACAGATATAAAAAAAGTTACAACTGCGAAAAAGATTTGGGAAATAATAACCAAAATGGCATAAAAACATTAACGTCCATCCATAGAAAAGTTTTGTTGATTCGTATGCAAAAACTCGCAAATCGTAATAATTTTGCGATGTCAAATACAAGACATTAAAACAATATTTACACAATGCTACTTGCATAAAAACGAAAGCAGCTTTAAGAAAAATACGTTTAACTTTTAAATGATTTAAGAAAAATACGTTCAATTTTTAAATGAGTTTTCCCAACTAGATTGTTATAAAAGTACAGCTATTTCGTTTTCATCGGTTCTTGATTTGGTCGGCTGAATTGAGCACACTAATTATCATTAAAAAGCATCATCTTTGGTCCGGAGTTAGAAACCAAACTTTAACCGGATCCGGCGTACAACACTTTGGTCAGCAACTGATACTGTGGCTCAATGTCATCATCATCAGAGTAGATCTTACGTTTGTTGGAACGAATCGTTGCCCTAAAAACATACTTCAAAATAAAATATGCAAATTACAAGTTAAAACTGACGCGCGGTATCGTGTATTCGAGGTTTGAAAGCCAATCAGTTGTAAGCGGTTTAATTGTAACTTTTTACCCGACTCAGTTTCGATCCCACGATTGGCTCGTTGCTAAGAACGTATTTTTGTATATATAAATAGGTGTATGTAACGGTCAAGTTAACCACTCGGCCACACGACCGTACAATTGTAAATGGGTTATGTTGTTTCGGAACCTTGCTCGCAGACAACACGCTGTGGACAATATGCTGGGACCCGTTTCAGTCGAGCGCTTTATATTGGAACAATTCAAATCACCAGTTTCCGCGTTACAGTTGGTCCCACTAACACCTAACCCAATAAAAATGAAAGCCGAGTGGAATCTAATTTTAGCTGTTAATATGTGTTTTTTAAACAAAGGGTATAAACGAGAAAAATGTTGTAGTTTCTACCCAAGCTCCTTTTTTTTCTTTTTTTATATATATATTTTTTTTTTACCGAGCTAAGTTTTAAATCCATGTTGGGCTCGTCAATTGGACCGTTTTTGTATAGTAGTCGGTATATGTATCGGTCTCAATAACCATTCGGCCACATAATTTTTTTACGTGACATCACATTACTTAGAAATCAAACAGCGCAATACGCGAAAACCTATCTTTAAATACCTCATTGTGACGCCTCCGCACGTTGGCGCTATCCACACCACGCTAAAAGAAGCCTTGGTCCTCTTGCGGTTGTCTGCAAATATCAGTTGGTCGCAGTTTTCTGGAAGTTTTGGACCCAACTTGGTTCGTCTGGGTCTGTTGAACCGACCCAGCCCACATGAAACGTTGAAAGAGCACATGCAGTTTTCCGGTTGGTCGCTGATTGGTTCAAGGGTCAAGAAAAATCCGAGCATTCGTTCCGTGGAATTAAAGTTTGCCATTTGAACCTTGACTGTGAAGAAAAGGAAAATCAACTTATGCCCTATGCCATAAAATAAAAACCAACGATTACCAATCAAAACATTAACGATGCAATAGCCTATAGAGAGGGTATTATGTCCATGCTTTATTATATTGAACACATTATATGAATCTCTCTAGTCTCTCTCTATATATATGCATCGTATCGCTTTTTATCCCTGATCGAATAAAAATGTAATTAGGTATTCGATCAAATTTATTTCGCGCTCTGTTATTTTATTTTTGAGCTGAGTACCAATTTTACCACCGGACAATATTGTCTAAATGGGCATGCTTATACAGTGCTTAATCTAGAAAACTACGTAAAATTTTAATTGCAGTATATACGCTGACATTAAAAGAAGAAGCATTTGATAAAAAATGGGAAACCCTATTGTTGTAGTGTGCATTTTAGATTTGCGACTTTGATTAAAGATTTTTTATTAGTTTGAAGAAATCGTCATTTTTTTAAATATTAACAACTATTATAGCTGGTTTATATAAAAAAAAACATCTGGCACATATTCCATTTTTAAACAAATAAACTCATCTGTAACCGTATATTAAAGAACCTAAATCAATTAAGACTATAAATGATTTCATTTTAATTGCTACTCAAATATGACGGAATATTCAAGTATTAGATACTTATATAGTTTAATGCCGTCAGAAATGTACTAACCGCTGTGTCTTTTTCCTGGCCTGTACCGGTAGTTTTTATCTAGTTTCTTTATAGTTAAATTGAATTTAGGTTTTGAATTTGGCAGAATGCCCGGCAAATTCCAGTTGTTTCCAAGTTTGCCATTCCACAGTGGCGGATCGCATTGACCTGTCAGAACAAAAATGTGCGCAGTTGTGTGATTTGTCACAATAGTGCAAACTATGATTTTTTTTTCTTGAGTCAGCTGTTATAGCTGAAAGGCGGTGAGATTTTAACCAACCAATGGTAAGTTACATGTGTTGTTGGATAGAACACCCAACGATTGTTTCTTAAACACAGTTGATCATCGAATTGGATACAATAAATCACTATCCCTTTTGTGCATGCCACAATACAATAGCTCCGGTTACTCGACATTGCCCGTACCAGTACATTGATAAGTATTTCATTTAGAAAATCAGTGCATTTCCGTTCGTGGATAAACAAGAGCATTCTAGTTCAGGAAGAGAATGGTACTACTGTACCAAGGTATGCATGTTATTTACTGTGGTGGAATATGCGCTGGGGTCGGATTACCACGTTTCCAAAAGGTTATCGTAGGAAAGCAAATCGTTAGATTACCTCATAACCCGAAGTTTCTGAAATCGATTTCCGGCCGAAAATCGCCCGAGATTTCCGGGAACGTTTCTCGAACCGCCCGGGATTGATTCCCGGCCGAAATGAAATTGATTCCCGGCCAATGCAAGCCTTGCTCGGTGGGATAGCTTTAAGTTAAAGGGTTGTAGATTCCAAACTAGTGATAATCAAGCCGGTTGTCCTCGGACAAGATATTAATCAGACATTTCCTAAACCCAGGGTATTAATGAGTTATATCAGAATTGAAGGAACGTCTTAATCAATTAAATATACACAACAGACAAAAATAGCTCCGGTAACCCTAAGGTGGGGGACTGTTCGACATAATTGACAAAAACTGTTATAATTGACAAAATATAGACATGTCTCACCTTGGGCCTCCGGGGTAAGAAACATTATCTGTGCCAGCAAATATACTAACAATACAACTTTCATCTTTGACTGTTTTTCTAACAACAATGCAAACCCTTTCTGCAAAGTAAGATGGGAATGTTGGTTGACACTGCTGTGACGTGTCAGAAGTGTTTTGACTGGAAACGCATTATGCTGCAGAACAACATCAGTCCTCTACTAAACAAAACGTAGATACGATAATATGCTAAGATGCCTGACGTCTTACTCTGCCTGAATGTTTTAAGCAGCACAACTTCGCCAAGCAAATTAGAAATATTTTCACTGACTTTTTCTAACGTTACTGAAACCTACTATCGACCCTTTGCAAAGTACTATTACTGGATAACGTTGACATTAAAAGCGGTTTTATAAGACACGGTCTTCTCTTACAGTATTGTTCCCGTAAAGTGCTTCGAGGTGTAGTTGAAAAGATTAATACATTAAGCAGCACCCCGTAGGGAATCGACGTCAGCTACCATTTCCTGCGTCTGCAAATTTATTTGTTCACCGGAAATCGTTGTCTGCAAAACAACGCGGCGTGTTTGCAAACAGTAAGTGCTACGTCATACCACGTTGGAAAACGAAAGTTGGAAGATGGAGATGAAACTGAAACGAATGGAAAGCACAGTGCTACATGATTAGGTAACGGAACGGTGGCTTGGTTACAATGGCAATCGTTAGATTATCACAGTACAAAAAAGGAAATACAGTGATGGCGAAATTATGAACCGATAGAAAATGGCTACGAATTAAATCAAATGGCTACGTAATGAAGGCAAATTCCCTGCGACAGGAGAAAGACAAAAGCGATGAAAAAATCTGGACTCAGAATTGGGTATTTGGAGTAATTGGCGTATTGGGGGATTCTCGGAAGTCCCACACTTTCACCGTCCCGTCGTGTGAGGCGGAAATGACGCGGGTCGGACCGGAAATGATGGAATTGATTTGGGATTTGTGACCACGCAGCTTCCGGATCGGGGTTTTATTTCTGGATGCAAAAAAATGGATAATTTCATAATTTTAAAAAGAAACAAAATCGGTAATATACGACATATGTTAAAATGTGGGCACAGCTAGATACAAAGGTTCCCATTGTATCAAACCACTGGTACACTCCTTGGGCTTTGCACATTGGGTAGTAATGTCCTTGTGCAAGTCACTCACCAAACATTGTTTAAACCCAGTACATCAAAGCAGTAATAACATATCCATCACATACAACATAATGCAATAGTTTCGGTAATGAGAACGAATCGATGATCGCCCGTTTTGTAACGGTCTTCGTTGTCCCGTCGACTCGGATAGAACGCCTAGCGGACAACAAACAATATAGCAACCAGATAGCTGTTTTAGATAGACCGTGGGCGCGAGCTAAAGGATAAAAATCGTGGGTAAACCATTAATAGCGGATTTTCACACCCGACAAGCAAAATAACACATGCAATGCAAATGACACATCCAGCCATTCTGCGAAAATAAGCAACGCAGATCATATAAAAATTGATACAAAACGGCTAAATGGATGTGGGAATCAAAAGAAGCTTGTTAAAACGAAGGAGAAAAATCAAAACCAACCCGAGAATTCCCCAGTATGTGATTATGCCGTCTTTGGAACCAGTGAACAAGACGCCGGCGGACGATGTGGGGTCGGTTATCCGCAATCGAACCGATTCAATTCTAACAAATCAATGCATTATTAATTTCTTTGTCGCAACAGTAATCGCTCAAGTAAAATATTTATTTCAAACGTTATGTACCAGTGCATAGCCAATGAAAATAAACAAAGTCATTTTGTAAATATGCAACTACTTTAACTACATTTTTTACATTCCCCAAACCTTTCTTTATGCGGATGGTATGAGCGGATGAAACGTCCGCTGATTGGCTCCCATAGCATCACGTGACCACCAGCAGCTGACGCCAACAGACCGTGACTGAAGCTGACGGACATTGTCGAGGTTGGGGATCCGGTCCATAAAACTCGGACGCACTGACCGCTGGCAACCTCCCATACTCGTATACTCTTGTGGAGGTAGGTATGGTTATAGTAATGTTTAGGCATATTCCTGTGTGCACTGTCGTTTAATGAAAGATTTATTTACCGTATAAAATGAAAACGACTATTTCTCCTACTGTCCACGTAGACACTGAGGCCATTTTAGCGAATAAGTTGGTTTTAGCTAAAAGAGGGGGCATTCGGTCTATTTATGCGTGGTGGAATAGATGAGAGCATTCAAGGTTGGGTTGTAAAATTTGCAAAATTTTGCATGCGATACAGGATACAGACATATTTTGATCATTGATTTTAAATCTACTTTTTTGAGGGACACAACACGTATTTTAGTAGTCGTACCAGGGGATCGAACCTTGCATAACCCTATCCGTATGCTCATCGCGCAACAACCCGGCATCCGGGCCGAACAGACTCTCATTGCCTATTGTAGTATGTGTGGTCGTTGTTATTTGAAATGATACATTCTTTTTAGATGCGTACACTTTGTGGCGTGAGTGAAATGCTTGCCCTGCCCCAATCGCAGGATAACTATTGCGAAAAGTTTCAGTGCGTTACTTTTGTACCTTTTATATATATGGTGGCAGGTTGCCAGGAAAAATGCAAAGTCAGTTGGCGCTTCAGACATACACCCTTCTATAATCAATCTAAAATCCATCCACTTGATTCAAATATAAATATCGATTTTACACAAAGCTATAACATCTATAAAAGCTGTTTTATAGTTCTGAAATAATAACTAAGAAATATCTGGAAATCTGAATAATAACCAAAGTAGAATCTTGTATAAATACCAGATCAACTATAGCTGAATTTCAACGCTTAGAAAATGTGAGTTTACTGGGTTGTTGTTAATGAACGGGAATTGGAAGTATACATATGAAAATGATATGCGAATGTAGAAACTTAAACCTAGAGATGATGCATAAATCTGTGGGAGGCAAAAACATGTATATAGTAAAGGGGAAACTGGTCAGGAAAGGGATCTTAGGCGGTGGACTGGTTGGTGCTTATATATAGATTAGTGTTGGGACTTGTTTACCTGATCTTAGTGAGTGGTTTCTCTTTTCTTCATTGTTTTAGTATTGTTCGATTTTTACTTCGAAGTTCAGTGTAAGAGTGTAAGCATTTCAGATATGCCACACTTAAATATCGGTTTTTTAAACTTAGAATTATAATCTAGGCCTACAAGCAAATTTGTTAATACAAATTGATATTCATGTTTTATCCCCGTGTATGAAAAAAACATGAATTGACGTTGCTGCTCGAGGTTGCATGGGCGCATTAGTAAGCATCGGTGTACCAGCTACGCAGCACAAACATTACTAGCTGGCCGAAGGTTAAACGACTGAAGAAGAAACCGGGCTTCCTGTTTGTAGTAAGACAGACTCGTGTTATTGTTTCTTCTAAATCTACAAGGCATTGCCGCATGAATCTCCTATTATTATCGGCCTAGATAATTGGGAATCCCAGAAGTCATCGTTAGGAAAAGCTCAGTTGTCGTTAAGGGCTAACACGCATAAGGATACAAAGGCAATTTTGGTAGACCACTAATTATATGAAACGATGTAAGAACTCTGTGCAATCAACGCTAATAGGACATCAATACTAGGAATCAAAGTCGTGTGAAGACATGCTGTCTCTTTTTGCAATGAAAAAATAAATGAAGGGTTATGGTTATGTTTAAAATGCAGCTAGTGAAAGTGTGAATAGAACGCGAGGAAGCATACAAGTCGTAAAGTCCTTCATAACAATTTTAAAACAGGCTGTTAAAACACGGTTTATATTAAGGTTTCAGCAGAGGGATGTTTGCACACGAGGGACAGAGGCGCTTAATTAAACTGCTAGGACATACGACGTGTTTCGTTGCTTAATATAAATGTTAGAAAGTGCCAATACCAGATAAACTTGCACTTTGGTTGCAAGAACACAGTTAAAACAATATACTGACTGTTAAATAATAAATTAGTTCAAACGAGTGACAATCTTATATAGAATACAAATGATATTCGGTGCGAACTTTTAACTGAAGGAATTTGCTGAGTGACCTACTTTTAGCTAGGTGGCATAGACTGTTATTAGCCATACTGTACTGCGACATTAAAGAGAAGTGCAGGCAACTCTAGCGGTCGTTTACAACAAAACGCTCTGTTTCAGTTCGTCAACGAAAATTGTCTATATTTTTCTTGTGAACGTTACTCAACATACTATTTTTAATAATGCGAAGGCATTGCCATGATAAGCCGCAAACTTGCTCAGGTTATAGCGCAAGCAGTTTTAATTGTTGAAGAAAGCTGTTGTTTAGGGAAATAAACCGAATTTGTTTTGTTTTAAACGCTCACCAAATAAACAAATGCTCACTTATTTACTACCATGTATCTGTCGCGTGTGTGCGGTATGTCACACGAGGTATCGGAAATTCGGTTTTATAAAAAAAGTTGCTTATAAAGATGTCGTCAGAGGAGGGGACATTGGATTAAAGTTAGCACGCATCGACGCAGTGTTTTCACAACTTTCGCCACAGCGGACCGTAAAACCGCCACTGTAAAATGCCATGGGCGGAATACTCCGTTGTAATTGCTTGGAGTGACACGTGACCGCCATTCTCTCAGTGCTTGTCGGCCAAGTAGTTCGATTGAGAGTTGATCGCTTTATTACGAGTGATGAGTGGTATTTTAAATCTCTTTTCAAAGAAATGGTGATGATGTTTAACTAAAGGCACGTGCAAGTACGATAAGTATAGCGTCTTGCCCTCCGTCATAATTATAAAAAAAAACTGATAAGAAAAAAATGTCATAAACGCGCTTCAAAAACCAATGACTATGGCACGGTTGAATTGATAGGGCATTGATCCAAGTATAACTGGGTTTAAACCCGATTACCTTATCCGCTGAACCAGAGAAAATATGGTTGAAATTGTCATCGGCGTCCATTGCAAAAATAGCCGATGTGTGGCCCTTGAGCGTTCTAAGCAGGATGCAGTGATGTATGTCCCACAATTTGATCTGAAACACACACATCATTACTTTGTGGTCCACTAGAATTTTATTAAGTTATTTTTTAAAGAGACTACAGAATAGTCATAATGGTGTGCATAGGTGGTCAAGGTGGTAACTACGTGCAATCGTCAGTTTGTAAAATATTCGATAAATACAAGGTGTAGGAACGAGAAAAACAACATTGTGAGACGTGGGTTCTATTTATTTTTACAATATACACCGCTATTCAGGTCAAAGAGGTGAACGTTTCACGGTCTTTAAACAATTAAGAAGCTGACCCCAAGCAAGTCGCCTATAAATATTGCCTTAGTAAGCTTGAACAGTATAGTGAATATTAAAACAACGTTACACTTGTTTAAATGAACACTGAGATTGGGTTAAGGTAGCGCACAGATCTGTGCAGTCGTCCGAGTCGTGTTTGTAGTGTGACGTTGTGAAGTATTGTGTACATAGTTTAATGATTGATTTCTTTGCTAGTCAGCTGTGCCGGTTCGGCCTGGGTTTGTTGGTCAAGTACTCCAAAGTAACACGTAGTAATCATGCTTCGCTGTTGTGAAACCTGTACTCGCGATAAAGAAGTGATGCTGACCTATACGTCACCGATCGCCAAGCAAACTCTGTAGATTGGTTTGAAGACAATAACAACCCGGTGTTTTAAGATATTAGCAGTCAGAGTAAGGTAGCATTTCTTGCTAGCATTGTACGTGCACCTAGTTAACTCAAAGGACAGCTGGGTGAGAAATAAAACGAAAACACAGGAGATTTTCGGAAGCGCTGAAAACTGCGAACGTAGAATGTGGCAACACAAAGCTATGCTGCTAAGTTGCGCACTTTGCCCGAAGGTTTCCTCTCACCCTTACATTTTGTCATGTTTTCAAGATGTTAGGGTAAATGTGGAGATGCTGATGCGTTACAAGGTCCCTCCGGAGGGCGGGTGGGGTTGGATGGTGACGGTTACTGCCTTCCTCACCTACGCTATAGTATGGGCGGTACCACGTTCCATGAGCGTCCTCTTCGATGCATTCCAGCTGGAGTTTCACTCAACCAACGCAGCTACGTCATGGATTACGTCACTCATGTTCGGCTTCCTCGCGTGCGGAAGTAAGTGGTCCCCTTTCTACTAGGTCCCGAACTACCTCGTGTATTTTGGCTGGTGCAATAAACTGTAATCCAATTTTCCGTCAAATTGGGGATACGAAATATCACCATCACTACACAAGATACTTTGCCACAATAGCATCGTGCTTTATGCGATACTCGAATCAATAGGTTTTTGTTTACAGCACTACCAGGAAGTGTTTTAACAAGTGCATTGGGCCCACGAAAGACCATGATGATCGGCGGGATTCTGTCCTGCATAGGCACCGTCATTGTATCGCAATCTACGTCGATAAACATGGCTTATTTAGGAAGCGCTATTGCAGGTCAGTGAATTAGAAACAAGTTACAGACAATCAGCATGACCGATAAACAAAATATCTACAAAACTATGACTTTAAGAAATTCCTAGAATTACTATATTATGACAAAATGTCACTTTTCAACAGTTTCCGTCGATTCTACAATAACACTATTTATCTATTACGGATTAAGATATTTTTAATAAAAAGAGGAAATACCGACACACAGGAACAGGTTACGGATTTGCATACTGCAACGCCACGTCACAACTCGGCATTTATTTCGACCGCAAGAGATCGTGGGCGTACGGACTGGCATCGCTCGGCTCGCCTGCCTGCGGGATGCTTCTGCCACTGCTCCTGGCCATCATGGCAGAGTCATACGGATGGTCGAGCGCCATTCTGATCGTCTCCGGCTTTTGTTTGAACCTCTGTGTAGGCGCTGCGCTGCTGAGGCCCGTGGTGGTAGAAGGGGATGAGGAGATGCAGGATTCAGCGAATGGCCGGAGTGTAGGGGACAAGCGGGACACACAATCACTCTGTGCTCCGGATGATGATTTGGATTCTCTTATGTTCCCTTCTGTTGACTCGCTGCTCTTCTTAAAAGCCATGTCGAGGTCAGCGAGCAACATCCGAAGTGAAGAGGATGAGTCTGACAAACAGATCACCCATACCTCACTACCCCACCTAAATCAACTGGGATTGAACCGAGGAGGGTCTACTTACAAACAAGCACTTATCAACAATTACAGAAAAACAGTTGAAAACAATAATAACATCGGGGTCACTGTTAAACAGCGCCTTCCACCAAATTACGATGAAAAATCAATTCCCGATGTGAACTGCACAAAGGGAAGCAATTTGAATAGAATAAATGAGCTGCTGGCACCATATATCTCACTGATAAGTCAGTGGAGGTTTATGTTATATGCTCTGGGCGGGTTCCTGGATTTTTTGGTGAGGTTTACACCAACATGGTTCATTGTGGTGCATGTACAATCGCTGGGGATGACCAGAGAGGAAGGAGCTTATCTACTTATTGTGTTTTCGGTTTTTGATAGCATCATCCGACCAATTTCAGGCAAGTTTTTTCGCACTGCACTATCTCATTTCAGTTTAGCTTATCCTTTCTCCTTCTATATGCCTTATATAAAATATGTACATGTATATTATGCAGTTGTTCTACCCGAATAAAAAAAGATAACTTTGCAGGCTATGCAACGACACTTGTACCACAAACATATCTACGGAGGGGTTTCGAAATCGTCGCTTTTGCTACCACACAACTGTTTATGGGGTTGTTCAATCTTCTCTCGACCCTCGCAACAACCTTTCCCTTGCTGGCTGTATACATGGCTTGTTTTGGTGTGACCAATGGACTTAATTCAGTCTGGAACTTTCCAATTATAACACGATTGGTGCCAATGAACCAGCTACACCAAGCTGTCGGGGTGTTTCACTTCATCAGTGGGATGGGGATCTTGACAGGCCCGCCATTTGCAGGTAGGTAAATGATTCAAAACATAAAGGCTATCCTGAGCAGTCTTAACCGCACCGATGGTCCCTTGACATACTTAGGGTCTATATCTAACTGTACTGACAGTATGCTATATTTGAATGTTGTGGGGTTCATCTTTGTCTGAGCAGTATATCATGGTAGACGGACAATTTGAAATTACCCTAGACACAGCTTATATGGTTATTATGAAGTCAATACTATGTATAAATAGGTGAAAACAATGTCATATGAACAGGCCCATTTAATGACACCTTTTTTTTAAATAAAGGGTCTGACAAATGCTGACCCAAAACAGGAGTATTAGAAAAGGTGTCATAAACGCTATCATAATGTTGCGCAAATATTTCTATTTTCCATACATTCAGGCTTCCTAGCGGATTGCTACAAAAGTTACAAGGCAGTGTTCTACTTTAGTGGAGCTATAAGCATCATGTCAGGATTGGTGGTGGGTACTCTTTATATTCTGGTGCAGAAATACGGTGTTAGGAAGGTCACACTCCACGATGGTACAAATGAGAAGGTGTAACTTCATGACATGTAAATTTATACATTGTTACTCATATTGTTTACTGCTACTGAAATTTAATAAGTAAGGCGCCAGCTTTGGTTTTGGAAAAACATAAACTTGTTTGATCCAAGTTTTTAGATTTAGGGGTAATTTACAAAAATTAACTGTCCAACAATTCAAAACATAACACATAGTCAACTTCCTCTATGTTTTTCTTGCCTCAGAGTAGCATGAATCTGTGATTTTATTTTTTAATACTGTAATAAAGAGCAGAAACTCTAATAGCATTGGTTGATCACTCAAAAGTACATAATTACATCTCAGGCAGACTTTCTGCTTCGTCGATACCTTCAGCAATTAAGTGATTTATATATGTGTGTAAATCTTGTTACTGTGTGCACATAGTTGAACTGTGAACCTGGACACTTTTTATCACCAATCTAACAGTTGTTGGTGTACTGTTCGGATTAATGATGGACTCACAGTAAAAATAGCCAACAAAATAATTCTGTTTGGTAATGCAGTATTATCATAACAGTGTCAGTTAGACCACTTATCGCTAAATTAAAATTATTAGAACTCAATGTTCTATTTAACATTCCTTTTGTCTTTTATGTTAATGGGGATTTTTTAATTTCTCGTTCAGGTTATAACATAATATTTAATGGTTGTTGGAGCATTATAATGGTGTGACAATTTCAAACCTAATATTCAAATAAAAGATAGGCTGTAATGTTTTTTAATTAGTGTTGGTTGACTTGTTTTAAACATTACAGAGAGGCAAAATTATGTGGTGCAGAACATTGTAGAGCATTAGTATTATATGTCATCAAATACATATAAATGAAGTCAATCAAAATATTAACAGCGGTGGTATTTTTAGCATTTATGCCGAAACTATTATTTCTGTCTTTGTAGAATAATTTTACTGTTTCTATTTTTTATTTTATGCATACTTTTATGTTTCATAGTTATGATATGTGACCAAATTTTTTTCCTTCTTATTTGCTTGACGACTAAACTCAATACACTGCCTGTTGTGTGCATTGTGGGTATATAAAATCATGAGTCATCAGAATTCGTCTCAGTATTTTACAGTATCCTGCGATTGCAGTTTTATGGTACTACCAATTTAAATAAACTGAGTTTACCAACTAAAACTTAACTAAATATCATTTAGGTATGCAGAATTTTTACTAGCATTGGGTCTGGAATTAATGAAAACAAAGTCTTAATGCAGCAATGCCTGTATTGGTAACTGAATGAAAATATTAGATATGGAGACATATCAGGGATGAAGAGCAAAAATAATAAGGGTTACAATTCTCATATTTATTAATGTGAATGGAACAATGGGAAGTATTATAGAACAACTCATTTGTCAAAACTTCACATATTTACAGCTGGGTTTTTAAAGTTAATACTGTGTGCAGCCATCAGTAACAGGTTTTAGTTTTTTGAACTAAATAAATTCAACTGGGCTGGTTTTAAGTGTCATGTATGCTACTAGCAAGTGTTTGGTTTTGATCCAGCAACTTTTCGTTAGATGTTCCTCCTATTTCACTATTAAACCATGCGATGAACATACCATGTTCTAGGCCAGCGTTTCCCAACCTTTTTTGGTCGCGGACTATTTCCTTACCAGCGAAAGTCTTTGCGGACTCAAAGTGAATCAATTTTCAATTGGCGTAAGTCAAAAGTGTAGCGTAACTGGACTATGTGCATACGATACACTACAAAACTTTAACAAAGTTACCTTGAGTTACAATGTCTCATTAAAAAAACATATCTCTGCTGTTTATAACGATCAAAAACAAATAAAAGTTTTGCAAATTGTTGATGTGCTTGCGGACTCATTTGAACCTTCCCAGACTCATTTGAGACTGCAGACTTGGGTTGGGAACCACTGTTCTAGGCTATGCTAGCATGCAGGTATCAGGTAACATCTAAGAACTAATGTGACATAAACCAAGATCATGATGTCAAAAAAATGAAAACATACTAATCGTTTTAGGTTTTCTACTGCAGGAACTCAAGTACATAAAGTTCTTTTAACTTACCCACAGACCGATTTGTAATGTAAAATAATGAAAACTGCTTGTGAATAAAATTATCACTGCTATTCCCACATAACTGTTCAACATTTACCAATTTTGCTTTTCAGCAATTAGTGGTACAAGGAGTTAAATTCTAAGCAAAAAATACCCAAAATACTTAGTACTTGCCATTCTATCTTGAGATCCAGTTGCTAGATATCTCTGCTTGCAAACCATTGTCCAAATTGGCCCAACATGACCGAACAATGTCCTTAAACATTCACCCTTAGCTCCCAGTCTCCATATTTTTACACAACGATCATAGGAACCGCTCGCGATCAGTTTGTCCGTAAGTATGGCGACGCTCCAAACACTTTTCTGGTCCAAAACAATTATTTAGTGAGATAATAGGATACTGGTCGAACCATTGGGTTTAATAATACTAAACACATTAAAATAACTTCGGATTTTCTGCTATGGGCAAGTGATTCTGTAATAATTGACCATTTCGATGACAAAACTTGTAAAGAATATAACGGCCACTGTTTTCATGTTTTTGTATGAACATGATTATATGATCCACGCTTGGTGGGTAGTGAGCCGAAAGGTGGGCCTTTTCACCTCCACGCTTGGTGGGCCTTTCAGCCGAAAGGTTGTATAATCAAAACTGGTTGCCATTTAGTCGGCTGTTCTTGGATAATGTACTTAGCAAAATGTTAATTAAATCCTTTATCTTAATGGGTTGTAGCAAACCTGAAAGATCAAACATATACAACACACTGCAATACTTCTGGTAACACAAAGCTGGGTGGAATCTAATCTGACGATTGTCCATGTAATAATGCCCCTTGCGTTTTTCTATTTACAAATGATAAAACATAAATATCTTTTCTTGTGTCCAGCATTATCCCATAAGAACAATCCAACTTATGAATATTATAAAGATACACTGCATATATGTTTTTATATGCAGAATTTACCAGAAAATTACTTAATTTCGCGAGGTTGTCAATCATTACATAAAATTCAATCATTAATTTCATCAAATATTATGAATGGAATACAAATTAGTTAATTAGCCATACTAAACCATTGTACACAGAGCAAATAACAATTTGAACAAGCATGCAATAACCAATACCAACCTGGTGTCCGATAAAGGTCTGTCTCAGTCTGCCACTCAAGGCACCCCACACCCTTACGGAAGCATCTTTCCCACCACTCACTATTATCTGGTCATTCGACACAACACACAGTACACTGTTAAAGACACAAAATTGTTAAACTGACTTGTTTAAAGTACAAAAAACATCATGTTAAATTTACTTTAAATATTACAGTTATTACTTCATTTTGAGAATATTTTTGAGAATTTTACTCATCAGGGAGTGAGAGACGAATGTCAGTGATACACAGGAGATAACCAAAATACAGAGTTCCCAGGTGGTTTGTACACAATGCTTAATAATAAAATCACCTTCCAGTGTGCCCACTAAGATTGAGTTCACTGCAAATTCCTTCTCTCCAGTTTCGTTTGAGCAGTTTGTCATCACGGTACGCCGATCTCCAGCCACCAACACTCGGTGTCACCACCGGGCGAATATCGAGTAATGTCTCATCACATTTTTTTCTCCAAATTCGATTATGACGACACAGTGTCTCCCATGATTTAGAAACCTAAAGCCACCAAGGCGTAATCAACAAGTCATAAATGTGATATCAACCATTGGCTCCACAGTTGGAATGCTAGATCCATGACATTGTCTGCACCATATAATATATTACTTCAATTTTCCATGTGATAAATATAATAAAGACAACATTATTTGGTCATAGACACAAACCCACCATGTTGTGGTCTTCCAACAAAATAAACCTGTGGTCAAAGTGACCACCATACTGTATCCTCAGACAAAGCAACAGAGTTAAATTATTGTTGTAGCTTTACCTTGGCACAGTTGACAAGATCTGATGGTGGAAGGAATGAGAGAACATGGTGTGCCAAATTAGATGGTAGAAGAGAGAGCATGTCGCGGTGTCTACGGATGGCAAGGTAGGATGAAAGGAAGTAGAGTTGTCGAGCATCTAATTTCATCAGCGCAAGTCGGAGAAACGTAGCTCTTTCTGGACCTGTGGTTAAAAGATGTGATTTTCCCAAAATAGGATTTAAAAAGTGACGTTGTTGCGAAATGTCACTAAATATCACGTTAAAAAAACATAATAGTAAAAGCAGCATTAAATAAAAGTTTTGAAATTGTATATAGATAAATAGTTCTGTCAAAAGGTTATCACTCTAATTAACATGACGAATGTTTATATCCAGGTTAGGTTAGACGATATGCTTGTGTGTTAGAGACATCAATTTAGAATTTGTTATATAAGAAATACAACTATTATTAATAACAACGTATATGAATCAGGACAAGGTCAGTTTATTTTAACATCACATATTGACCCGTTGTTGCTCAAAAAACTCAACTAAAAACTTTCTTGCTCAATATTATGGTTGTACAAATACATGGAAACGCGTACCTGTCCATGATAAGTACCACTCCTCAAGTAGATCTAACTTCGGGTCGGAATTGCTTGAATCAATGGAGGGTATGGATTCTTCAACAGGGTTCTCCAAGATATGCCGACGTACATGCATGGCAGTTTTCCTGAGGTGGAAACCTTTGTTTGCAGCAGAACTTCATATTGGATGTTTCAGAATTAAATAAGTTTCATTTCTTTTCATTAACAACAGATATAAAATTTATTGTAGGATATTCATATTTTATCCATTTTAATGAGGTTCCTTCCATCAAGAAACTAGATTTATTACAATGTCATGCCCCAGGACACAAGTCACACAATGGGCACAACCGTTATACCAACATTAGGTTTCGATTAAACAACCTTTTGGCTTCCTGCAAACAGCCGACACATTTACCAATAAAGCTTACTAAATTAAAGCTTAACTTTGACAGATAATAAAACATTTATCTACAATTTACCAACCAGTTCGCTTCAGGTTGATGATGGTCATGACTGACATGAGGGTCGGGTGTTGTAAGACTTCTCCTGTGATGCAGGGCTGGAATGCGGATGTACGAAGATGGCATCCAAGATTCCACATCTGGAAGGATCGGCTTCGATTCAATCTGAGTATTTGGGAGAAATGTTTTTTAAAATATGAAACAATTTTTAATTATTAATCACTAAAATGTATCGACCTTATGCTATTACAGATTTTACAATAACATTATTCAAGAAAATTGAACAGTAAATAGTAATCAATTGCAGTATCTTCGGTAAACTTTTTGTCAATAGTTTTTAAACAAATTATATTTTTCTGTAACATTCTGGGTAAAGTGAAAATGATGAAAGTGTCAAAGATCTCTACAATCATCCGACTAAGCTGTGCTTTATGGTACAAAACTCACAGGGGGCAGTATGTTGTTACGACTCAGCACATCTGCTTCAGTTCTTATGTAGGCACTCTTTGCCCGATGAAATCGCTGAATCATCCTATTTTTAGTCAGCCGTTGTCGAGTTGCTCTGCTGATCTCTGTGCTAATCGGGGTGAAATCTTCATTTGGATATCTTTCAGAAGCTATTAGATAACAAAAAATTTAGGTAACAAAAAAAATGAAATGGCAATACCCATTAGTCAATAACATCCCAGTATCGCGTGTATATAGATGGATGTGATTCTTTTACCACTGCCACCAGACAGAAGTAGTTGATAAAACAGAGTTATGTAATCTATATCAGGTGCTAGTGGTTGGTTGGTGACATATTGGTTGAAAATAGAGAATTTTAATAATTACCTTTTTAAAATTAAATTACTTACCGGCAATAATTATTTTTTGTGAATTACATACTGGTAATAATCTTTTTATTTAGATCTTGTCATAAATTCTTGCAAAAAGTCTAGTAACTGATTACTATCCAATAGCAAGTCTGATAAGATGTTGTCTCTATAACGATCATGTGAATCAATTATAAAACTGTAAACGGATTCGCATTGTTAATAGATATTTTAAAAAAATGGTTAGTTGGATTTAGTTGGATTTTTTTTAATTTATGACCTTCTCATAAGTACGGTACCTCCAAATAAAAACATTGGAATAAAATTGTGATATAATTATGTGTTTGTATTGTGTTTATTTCAAAATATAAGTTCCGATATATAGAAACAACTCAGTGATTAATTTAAGGTGCATTATTGTCCATGTTGGCCTATTGTTAGCTTTGCCAATGAATCTGTAAGAAAATTTGGAAATAAAACTATTAGTTAACATTTACCCCAGATGCTTCTATTTCATTATCATTAAAAAAACATACATAATTCTCCTAATCAATTAACGGTTTTTATGATATCATAAAAGTGAATGGTCCTTGAAGAGACTTGTCCACTTGTAATGTCTACACGCCCATTTGCCTCCAGCACTAGTAGAACTGGTTAAACAGCTATCAAATATTTGGAAATATCTAAAAACGATGCCACAACAAATAGACCAAGCACAGCACAGTAACAATAAGGTAAATTAAGTTCAACTTAAAGAACACCATTTGTTTAAGTATTTAAAAATGCAAAGAGGAATGGTGAATTAGATAGATTAGCTATAAAAAGTAAAAATGCAGTAGGCTACTAAATCAGTTGTTGTAAATTATGTATAGTGTTTTGTTAATTGGTGTGTAAGACAAACAAAAAGCTTATATTTACCAACATACTGGTAGTTGGTTTTGTCTGCTTGTTTATTACAATCTAGTTTATTACGGTAAAGTATTTTATTTTCTCAGAAACAATCAATCTGAAGAATTTACATGAAGAGTTACAAGGTAGAGAGGTAATGTGATAGTATGCTATGGTACAGCCTTTTGAAATGGTACAATGACATTTATGTTGTCAGGGCGGTTTAAACAAGGGATGGGTGTTATGGACAATGCTTAATACAGTACAGCTTGGTTTAAATACCAAAGCATATGGCCATTGATGTACCAAAACATCGTTTACTGTACTATTAATTGTACTAAATCAAAAAAATTTAAAAAAGTGATATAAAATTATATTTTATTCATATTGTGTGTTAATAGTTGTATATTTATATATTTGTTTTATTTTAAAGGACCAAAGCTTAAAAAATTTGGAAGAATAGTTACTACCGGTACTTTCCTAGTCTACATTGTGTACTAACCTGCAAACATAAAGTCTCTGTGCAAAATTGGCTGTGCAGCGGTCCATAATAATTGGAATTGGTAATAATCGCCAATTGAAATCAGTCGTTTCAAAACCTCACACCTCTGTAAAACAGGAGCAGATTTAATTAACACAATTTACACTTGGAAAATGAGAGGCTGATAAAACAACAAAATAGATCTAATGAAATGACACCACAAGACCATTTGTATGTTAATATATAACTAACATGTGTCATACTTTTACAATGCGTATATGAATTGTAGTCAAATCACTCTTATGATGTACACAGGTGTACCAAAAATGAAACTCATAAAAAGAAGTGAAATTTTACCCTTGTTTAGGCAATAGTATAATGTATTTTAATCAACATAATTATAACCTGGTAAATATAGTTTTCTTTTTTTAAACTGGATTTACAAAATAATTCAATGTAACCTGTAAATGTGACCAATTTTCAAACCAGATTGCAATTTCATCTAGCTGTTTTTGAAACTCTACATTTTCTGGTTTAGTGGTGGCAAATTCATCCTCATAATTAGATATTGTTCGACTAGAATACTTTAAATCCCGCTTTACGGAGATTTAGAGATGGAGTGAAGAACAATTCTTTAACATCCATAGTCCACCATACTGCACCAGCTTGCTTCAAAATCCATACCACTCGGAAATAAACGCATTATATAACCTGAATAAAATCGGATGCTGCAGTAAATTAGGGTATATATAAAAAATGATCGGTATTTAAGTGAAAACAGCTGATATTAATTTAACTGTTTACTGCTCATTCTTGCTACCTTTTTAGCCACCTGCATTTTATATAAAATGCTAAATAACTAAAAAAATGTTTTTTTTACATTTGGGTAACACGTGGCACGTGCCACATAAAAAATCTAGTCTGATTTCATTAATATGCGTTTGCTTCATTTGACAAGGAGGTGTACAACTAAAAAATAAAAATACAGACAAAAATATTTGGGCCTTGAGATTATTAAAAAATTTGATGTTTCGGTGAATTTTTTGATATATATTTGTGTACATACATAATGCTTTTCGAGTTGTTTAGTGTGTAACCTAGCACAGGGGGCATTGTTACATCACGGATAATAAATTTGAATCTGATTGGTTCTGCAATACAAAGTAAATGGGCAAATGTCCGTGGAAACAAAGAGAATTAGAAAGTCCTAAAAACTACTTGCTACGCGGGCTACGCTTTATTTAAAATCTTAACTTATCCCAGGGTTCCCAAATTTTTATTCTCAGTTTACATGTTGTAAAGTGACAGACAACAGGATGCACTTATAGGTATTTTTACTGTATAACATAAAGACTTTGTAAAATAAGTGTTAACCTTTAGTTTGACAACTTTACTGTACCGGTATACTTAGATTACATGAGAGCATGGATAAGGCTTACAGAGTGGTCCCAAGATAAATATTTGGAAATCTTACCCAAAGCAACAAAAACAAAAAAATGTGGGCCAATTTTTGTAGCGTAGTATCAGAATTCTAACTTGTAACTTATAAAATTATACTTATGGGAACCATTCACACCACAGGTCAAAGGCGCTGCCTACAAAAATAAAGATATTGTCTTACGAACTTTACTCACCTTTAAAGTTCGGTACCTGATTTTATAACGCTTGCACTTTACATTCGTGGTTGGCAAGAACGCTACTTTGAAATATTATTTATTTGCTACGCCACCTTGTGTTGTAGGATAGGATATTATGTTTATCCCCGTGAATGGGAAAACTTTACGGACATTGCCTGAACCCAGCGGATTAATGGGTTCTACCAAATTAAAGGAACATGTCAATCATATACAACACACTTTAATAGCTCCGGTAACCCGACGATGGGCGCGAGGTGATCTGACGATTTCCCGCGTGATAACCCCCTAGCCTAGGTTTTCCCATTCACGGGGATAAACATGAATATCCTATCCTATCCTAAAGGCGTTTCTTTAAAAAAAGGTGTGGTTCTTCGACAATGCGCTTATTAACACACATCGCTTAAACCTGTTACATGAGCTCCGGTAATCTAACGCTGTGAGTGGTGAGTGACAGGAGGGTCCATTTGATATTTACGAAATAATTTGACGATTGCCCGTGTAGTACTACTCTCCCCCATTTTCCTATATTCAGGGGATAAAACATTCCATTCCACTGGTTTAAAAAAAATAAAAACCGTTAGCAGGAATAAAGTAGGCTATAGGTTATATGGTCTATATTATCAGAGTCTGAATACAAAAACTAAAATAAAGTTCTTTCGTTGTCGTTAAATAATAATTACAATTTGTTCGACCACACAGGATAGGCTATACCCTGCCATTAAACTTATACAGTTGGAACCAAATCATTAATATTCACAACTATCTGTGTTACGTGTAGGCGTATTAGGTTTATAGGCTATATAGCCATATGCCTGTATATATAAGCGAAACGTGCGAATATGTGTCCTTCCGGCTTGAGTCATGCAATCACTAACCCTCACTGGTGAGTATTAGAAGGATAAAGGACAACCGAATAGGCCTATAATATTTTTCATCCGTGTGTGGGAAAAGGAAAGTAGACTAGATACAACAAAGATTAGGCTTACCCATTATCACCAGTGGAGTTTTTAGGTCGATCTAGAATTCACCGTTGTCAAGCAAAGTCCGTATTGTGCTGTGCCAAAGGACAGCGCAGAATGTGTAATCGTCATATTCGCTTGCGGGCACCGTCGGGTTACCCGGGTTATTGCAGTGTGTTTTAGTACTATTTAGACGTATCGTTTATTTTTTAGATCCTATTAATTCAACGGGTTTAGGAAATCTCCGCTAAGTGCCTTACCCAACGACACACACAACAAGCTAACTAGCTATACCGTTTGGTCTTAATTAAATTTTGTTTGCTCATTATGGTTCTTTCGCTTAGATTTAGCAATCGCGTTCACTATATTTAATAAATTATATCCATTTTTAAATATAGTGTGTAACGCCTGTTCGTTTTGCCGTCTTTTCCTGTTCTTGTGTCATGATTTAATTCGTTTGCTATTTTTTAATACTGGGGCAAAAAAATGAATAAACAAAACTGGTGATCAGTTTTGAACCTGTAACGTTTCAGCTAAAAGGTGTCAACAAATTCATTGACCCTTTCTGCGAGACACCTGCCCTAAAACATGAAGCATAGTAATACATTAATCTAGACAAAAATAACTACTGTATACTAAACAAACCCTGATTATTATTAAAATAGCTTGATTTGTTTAAGATTGGGAAACACTTTATCCGATCAGATTCTTCGAATCGGTTACCGTTTTACGCACGCGAATGACGTATATTACGGTTTGCGGATAATACACGTTACCATTTTTTTTATTGTTCCGTCACTCGGGCTATAAACAGTTAGCCGATTTAAATGTACAGTTTAAGATTAGTGTTTCGTTGTTCAGAGTACAATTTCATTTAGTGCAAGTCGTAAATAGGTTATTTGTATTTTTTTACCGTAGTTTTACCTCATGATAAATGGTGTTTAACATTTCAATAAACCACTCTTCCAAGTACTGATTGCCTTAGTTTGCCCTAATAGTCAATAAAAACCAAAGATAATACTGTAAAAACTTTTTTCAGATCCTGTATTTCTCTTCACAAAATAGATCAAAATAACTATACAAACCTGCATTCTGATACATAAGGTACAAGACAACAACAGTGCAAAAATCAGCAAAATGTCAAGTAAAAATGACGAAGTTCCGGAGAAAAAGGAGACTTTACTTGTAAAGTATCTCAGAGTATTTTTCGCAGTTGCGCTATACTGGGGTGTCAGTATTAGTATGGTCTTCATTAACAAATATCTTTTAAAGGTAAGAGGGTGTTTAGGTGTTTTTTTTAAATATCAGTACCAAAAAAGGTGATGGTACTGGTACCCATGTTTATCTTTGGTAGCCTATAATGGTTAGGAGGTACTGAAAATGTTATAACCCAAAACTTTTTCATTAAGTGTTTCTCTCAGTTGGGTTGCCAAAAGTGTTTAAGTGTGTTTATTATATGATGTTACCGTAGAGTATGGTACCGGTACTGTTTGCAACAACAATTTTTGTGAGACACACTTGTTAGAAGCAGTGTTTATTAAAAACTGTGATTAGAGACACATTGTCACGGAGATGTGGTAGCCAGGCCAATAATTCAACCTGGTGTTTGGCAAATAAGCCATGTGCGTATGTTGAAAATAATTTTCTTTTGATGTTGAATACTCCATTTGGTTCTACTGGGGTTAAGAGCAAGGTTTGTAAATTAGTTTTCGCAATGACCGGTCTCTTGCACGTTCTGATAAATAAGAAACTTTAGCAATGTGGTTTACACCAACTTATGCAGCCAAGTTTACTTATAAAAATGTACAATTTGTTTTTCCAGAGTGATCAATTAAAGTTAAATGCTCCCATGTTTGTTACATGGTTCCAATGTGTCGTAACAGTCGCACTGTGCGTCATTTGTTCACAATTATCCAGCAGGTTTGTTTCTATTTGTTCATAAAACATTTTTCTAATCTAACTGGCAGTTAAAGTACAAAATGTATATTATTTTCTTATTTGTTAAATTGCATTTCAGTAAAACAAATTTACTGCAATTGTTTTCCTGTTTTAAATCCTTTTTTACTTTTTTTATCATACGATATGACAAGTAAATAATGTGTGTGGAATCGTTTTTGAGGTACCAGTCTGTTTCCATATATGGCTACTGTTACCACTCATGAAAATATCAAATATTGTAATTGAAAATAAAATATTGT
>CH002904.1:531112-543389 GCA_000149265.1 Ciona savignyi | reverse complement strand
CGCACAATCCAAAGATGCGTCTCTCGGCATGTCCTGTTAATATGGTTAATGTGCAATTAAGAATTTTCTTATTCAAATCAGTTTTCATTTCAGAATCAATAATTTTAAATGACCTACACACATATTAGCGAGGTAGTTGTGATATTTATTTGCAACAACATCCTTGGTAACTAAAAAACAAATTTGCTTGAAATACCATCGTCTTTGCATTAAAAATATGTAATTAACACATTTTTTTCCTTTATACACAATGGCTAATTTGGTAAAATTAATTTTATTGGGTGACTCTAAATGTTAATTCAGAATTAAACATTTAGATAAAAAAACCAGCATCTATTCAAACTTAGTTATTGAGAATAATAATTTATTTTGTGCCGTTTTATTCTTAGTTTAAGTATAACAGCTAAATAAAATCAGTAGTATTGTTAATAGGATAAGACAAAAGACATAACTTTTACCCTGTTCCCAGTCTAGTTACCAGAGCCTTCAGGGTGTGTGTTCATCATATGGTATTTTATTATAGCCAAATCGGCTGTTATTTACAGTGTTTCAATTTTGTACAACACACTCCTATGGCTTTGGCTATATGACTGTAGGAACGAGTTCTTAACACATGGACCTCCTCATGTGTTTCAATGTGTTAGAAAAGACATATCTATCCCAATGCGATGTCCACATAATTATTGCATAAGGAATTGTGAAGGGTGGAACTTTCATCACACACTGATCTGGACATGGCTAGACTATACAATTCTTTACCATTAGACCAAAACGGCGAAAAATAAATATACAGTACCACACACAACAGAGGTCCGAGGGTGCAATGAATGGGTAAAAGGACATTTGTACTTTTGATAGGATAGGATAGGATATTTATGTTTATCCCCGTGAATGGGAAAACCAAGGGGGTTATCACACAGGCAATCGTCAGATCACCTCGCGCCCATCGTCGGGTTACCGGAGCTATTGCAGTGTGTTGTATATGATAGACACGTTCCTTTAATTTGGTAGAAACCGTTTATCCGCTGGATTCATTGGTAGAACCCATTTATCCACTGATCACTAAGTAACCACATTGCCTACCAAAGTACCAATGCATTAAAAGCACAGCAGTGGTATTCCATTGTGTGATTTTGATGCCTAGTTATGCTCTCAGGATTTAAAAAAGAAACAATTGGATATCTAGTTTAAAGCCTATGTTAATTATAGAATATATAACTATGTACCTTTAATGAAATGTTGCTATTAAGTTTGTTTCTTTTATACAAAACATTTTGAGCATTTAACTTATTTAGAACAGATCTTGCTTGGTCACTTGATCGTTGCAGCGTATTTTCTATCCAGATAAAACTTGAGTCGTTCATTGAAACTTAGAAGCTGTAACTTAACACAAATTTACAAACAAACAAAATTTTCAGGATATAAAGTATGTTAATAGCTTATGCTTTTTGATAACGGAAACTTGTTCTGTCTCTAAAGTAGGCTATACTTACTATGAACCCATTGGTCCATTTTTGTTTATTAAACTGCTAACGTGTACTACGATTTAAGATTTAACTGATTTCATTGCTTTAGTGTATTTTAGGAAATTTACACGTGATTAGAACAGCTGGCAATTTTCATTTTTCAGATTGAAAAAGTTGATACAAGTGACGTCTTTTTCGACAGTTATTTTTTCACGCTAAGTTTCGAAGCCGTTATGGGCTCGTCACCAAGGCAGTTTTTTATATAAAAATCTGTATATGTAATGTAATATGTATCGGTTGCTTCTACTATTCGGCCACACAGTCGTACAGGATAAAAAAAATATAGAAACATACCTCAAGGTGGCAGTATATGACCATCAACTTTCAGCCGTTTTGTAAACTACAAAAAAAACTATAAAAAAGGACGGTCGTGTGGCCGAATGGTTAAATGACCGACACATATACCAACCTATACAAAAACGGTCCGAGCAAGGAGCCAATCATCATGGGTTCGAAACTTATGTCGGTAAATAAAGTAAAACTATAACAGTACGGTCGTGTAGCCGAATGGTTAACGCTACGGATACGTATCCGAAAACGGCACGGATGGGTTGGCTGGGGAAAGAATATCGTTAGAATTCACTGCCGACTAGACCGAGTCGTCTCGTGACAATGTAGGCCTATTATACACGCGGGTACTAAAGAGTGGAGGATGGGAATTGCTCGCTTAGTAACTACCTTAATTGCCTAGTAAGCAATTTACCCACTTTACCATGACCGTACTAAATCTTGTCCTACTTACAAATGATAAACAGTGGTAAAAGCAAGTTCCATGAATCTGTATAGTTTTGGCATGTAGACGACTCTGAACCTGAAGTACTCTTTCTTATATATAGGTGTGTATACCCGGTGAACTCGCAATCACATTCGTATGATGACACAGGAAAATTTCTCGGGAGTAACCAATTTTTTAACCGAGCCAAGTTCCGAACCCATGATGGGCTCGGCACTAGAACCGTTTTTTTGTATAAGAGTCGGTATATGTATCGGTTGCGTTAACTATTTGGCCACACGATCGTACTGGAGTGACCAATTTTTATGTCCGGGTCAAAATCTTAATCGGTAACAACGCCAACAGGCAGATGAAAGGTTGAAAGCAGCTACCATCTAGTTGTGTCATTGGGCAGGGTCCTGATCCTAATTTTGTCTGTGTTTAGTATTCCTAGAATGATTGCGACGGTTTATATAAGCGTTACAGGTCATGGGGTAAAATTACGTAACCAGTGTAATTTAAGAATAAAAACAAATCAAATATGTGCTTGCCCATAAGCACCAAAAATCCTAAAGAAATGCCGGCAAAATGAAGGTTGTTATGTGTAATGACAGTGGTCTGAAATGTTATTATTCAGTAAGCCCAGGCCCGGTGCTAGGAACCGCGGGGCCCAATTAGAAATGTGATGGCGGGGCCCCTACTGCTTATTGCAAAATTTATGGGTAGACATTTAATACTTGCTATAAAACAAATTAAAGGTGGATGCTTATTTACGATATATTGTTTTACTTCCATAATATTCATTATGACGTAACAGGCAGACACAGAAATATAAATTTGATTTAGTTACGATGCATAACAAATAGATATTATAAGAAAAAAAATATTTTTACTTTTTATTTTACGTTTCAGTAGTATTTTAAACCTCGTAATACAGAAAGACCTCCGCTAGCGCGGGGCCCCTTCAAGGTGCGGGGCCCAATTTGATCTAATCGGTCAAATCGGCCTAAAACCGGCCCTGAGTAAGCCTGTGTAGGCTACCCTGGAATGAAAATGGTTCTTAAAGTGATTACAACACAGCAGTATTCTACGTTGCACTTGAATCATGTATTACTAATCTGCGCCTATTATGTTTAAAAAACGGCGTGAAAAATAATCGGAAATCAATGGATAAATTGGATATCAATATCTGAGAAAATGGAATTTTTACATATCTTACCACCGAATGAACATTGAGATGATGGATCGCTAAATGTACCCTTTAGCATCTAGTAGAATTAAAGGTTCTTCCAAACAAACTGAAGGAATGTCAGAATCAAGAAAAATATTGGATAGCTTATTGGTTTTGTTCTGTTTTGCTCTTGTTTAGTTCAGATTGCCCAAGTATTAAAAGCCGCATGTAAAATTGTAGAAATACCAGGAAAGACGGCAAAACGAAGCTTTTAACAAGTGTTAACCGGTTTTTGAAAAGAGGCTGTTTACAACTGTTGCTGTTGCGTGACAACAAAGATAAATGCATCGATTGTAACCAACTGTTTATTTGTGTGGGCTGAAAACGTGAGGTGATACATTGGTGGGATTTCTTTCACCAATTGTATTTATGGGTATAAACAACCACCATTCGTATTATTGGGGTTGCCCACATGTAGATATGAAATCATTTTTTAAATATTTGAAAAGTTAAGTATTTGTATGGTATGAGTCCGTACTCCAGTAACTTTAGCTCATCCTGTTGTATTTTTTCAGCCATTCGTATATGTAACTTTTTTCTTTCAACACAGTATACCAACACTTAACACATGCCGCTGGCAGTGCGGCGTGCGTATACTGCAGACTTAAAGTTGTCCTAACGCGTGTTTTTAAAAATAATGGTATAAGATTTTCTAACAGGATCAATTAAACAACTTTATTTATACGCCTACTCTTACACAGTGTTTTTGAGTGGTTTTATGAATCCGCCTTTATTAACTTCCTCCATAAAATAATTAAAATAAGTCATCATTAACTGTTCATCATGTTGGAATATATATAATCGGGTTTTAGTAGCATTTCGCTTTTCGATTCGTCCGGCGTTTAGTTCTGAGGAATAGAGACGACTCAACTTGAGGAGTATGATTTGGCCTCTCCATGAGCACTTTTTATGAGGTTATGTCCTTAAGTAATGCGCTTAAAACGGGCGTTGCCTTCATCTGGTGAATTCAATTGAATCGATCAAATACCGAAATGTATCGATCTGATAATCGCTGTGGTAGTAAACAATGTACACGATGAACTATAAATATTCGTTGAGTCACTGCCTGCAAATGCTATGGATCTAAACAGTGTTAACTTTGGAAAAAACACACCCAGTGATGGCGACTGACTTAAATAAATTTATAGTATTGTTTTAAATACGGTAGTATAAATGTAAGCGCACATTTATTAAATTATTTTAAACTATTTTTGTGTATTACGCTGTTTTTTCCCGTGTTAAACTATTTCGCCAATAAAAGGGCCAATAATGCATTTGTAAGAACCCTAAAACGCATATTTGCTTTTACCTGGACAGTTACAGGTGGTCTTTCGGTATTGCAATTTTTGTCACAAATTATTCCCGTTTTATTTCATCCTATATTTAATAGGTTAATTTCAATCGGCCCAATTTAAAAAGGTATCTACCTGCCTGTTGAACATTTTTAAAACAATAAGGATCCCATTTTTGTGATGTGACATACATACCTATATAAGATATGTTTATACAATAAAACCTTTTTTACTATTTTCCACGTTTTTACCTTCCTCTACAAAACGCTGTAACAGCTGCAGCAACCTTATTTTAGGTCAACTGACGTCGTTGTTTCACACATGGTGATAAAAGTCTTAGCATTTTGTCCTTAAAGCATGGTTTGATGGCCCTCCCCCCTTCAAAATGCGATGACCTTCTGACGATTTTACTTTGTAAACTACCCATTTGTCTATGTTTCTGTTGTCCTTAAGGCTGGAATGTTTCTAGGTTTTAGTTGTACTGCTTAAGGTTAAAAGAAACTTTGTTGCAATATTTTGATCAAAATGTTACGAATTCCAAGGGTGTTCAGTCATGGCAGGCGAACTTATTTCAACTTTGTTTATGGTGTATTACCACGTTCTTGGTATGGTAGGTTGGTACTTACTCGAGTGAGCGAGTGCATGAATAAGCTAGCTATATGTAAACAGAACAGCTCAGTCGAAGTAAAGGCACAACAAATATCGTTTGCAATAATGATGACTCGTCTTACCGGTTGACGATCTTGTATTTGAAAGGAATGTATGCGAAGTGCAATCGGCCCAATATAAACGTCTTGATAGATATAACAATTAATCAATGTGACATTTACACGTTGGTAAAGTGTATCATCTTATAAACAACACGAATAGTAACACGAAGATTCCGTTTACGGTTATTAAATATAGATCCATAAAACAACGCAAAGCTAATAAATATTTACCAAGTTATTTCCCGTGCGGAACTCATGCTGTTGGGTGTTCCAATAGTTAACACCGCCACCTTTTTACGTGATATCCCATTCGATTGTGCTCTCACAATTGGCTCCAAGCGCTCATCGATTCTCGTGATATCGGGCTCCTTCTACCCCGTTGGTCAGTGGTTATCTCCCGAACCAGGCGCATGAAAAGATGCGGTGAGAGTGCCGTCGTGGTCTTCGTATTCGTATTTTTCGCCACTTTCTCCCGAGTCGTTGCTATACTCACGAAAAAGCTCCGAAGCATGTTTTATGATGTCATGAAAGATGCTTTTACGTTCGTCTACAGTCGTGGTGTTCGACTGTGACCTTTCGCGGTCAAGAATGGCCCGGTATCTCTGCCTCAGTTGAGGTATGAAATCGGATTTGGTTGTGGTGGTTCTGTTCAATCGCGACGGTGTGGTTACTACAGGCGGACTTGATCGGGTGATGGCTTGGGTTGTCGTTGTGGTAGGCTCAATGAGGTGAGGCTGTGTATACATATATATATTTTCATATATCAGAGATCAGCCTAACTAAATTATTCCATAAACAATGAAATCTGGAATAAAATGCAAATTGACAAAACTTAATGTTTTCTCGATAAATGATTGCGCAGACACAAACTGTATTTAAAAATGCATTAAATTTAAAGCAATTTAAAACTCAAAATAAAATCAATTACCGGCCGAGGAGGTCTTAGATAGCGTGAGTTTGATCCTCTTTGTCTTTGTTGTCGATATCTTGAACTGTATCTCGGTCGGTGTCTTCTTTCAGAACGGCTACAGAATCTGTAAAATTTGTAAAACTGCAATATTACATTTACTTGACCAACTATAAATAGTAGGTTGCAATGATATGTTTTATATTCTTGCGTTTTATTTTACATACTAAGAGATATGATTTGCCCATACCGTTTACCGTTATACTAACATTAGTGTTTTTGAGTTTCTTTTAAAAAACATTTTTGTACTTATTTTCTAAACAACACTTCAATTTTTGACTTTCGTTTTTTTGAGGGTATATAATATTTTTAGGCAGTTATGGATTATATATAATGTGCTATGATTTAACACTGGTCGCGTATGAATATTCCTAAAAAAACTTATTTTTTTTAATTTTCCGGATGTATTTTGGGGTTCGATGGTAGGCTTGAATGATTAACTTAAAAAATATTAACTTACTTTTCCATTTGCTTAAGCGAACAGCCTTGTTCACAGCAAAGCACTGTGATATCCATCGCAGCGGGTCGCCTTCTCATGTGATGGCCCCTTCTTGTATGTGTGTAAGCTGAAATAAAATGGTGGTTGTATTGCATGCGGACGGCAAACGTGTAGTGAGAGAATTCTAGGTTCGTACCTCCGCGGCTGGCTCCGCTGATCCCCCGTGACCCGCAGATAAAACGAAGCGCGTCCACAAGACGAGATCCGCACAGGTACTCCGCTTCGCAGTAAGGCGTCACGTAAAGAAGCACGATGGCGTATATGATCACTGAAATCGTAATTCTTCGTCGACTGGATAGATTTATCAAACGAACAGGCCTCGGAGTTAAAATCTTGCTCGGCACAGGACTAAAGGTCGTGTTTAAATATACATTGTTTTGCAAAGATTTAATTTCTTCTTCCTCGTCGTTGAATTTACTCAAGTGTTTTCTTGCCATGTTTAGAAATATTTTCAGCGATTTTCTTTTCCAAATGTATATGAAATAACCAGTGTATAAAATTACCAGCCAAAGCAAACGAGAAAAATCTCTCCTGCAATAAATAAAGATAACATTTTTATAGCATCTAATTTTTCTTGAAACGATATCGTTATCTAAATTAAAAGATTCGCAGATTTTCAGAAGATAGGAAACTGTCTGGTCCGTCGCATGCTTAATGGACGCTTATTCACGTCGGTTGTGCATACGGGTCGAAACCCTGAGGCTACTGACAGCTCAATTCCTTTGTGCAATCAAGAACCATTTTGTCTAAAACTTTATTAAAGAATTCCGTCCAATCGTATTTGGCACCACCGCAAAAAGTATTATTTTTGCAACAAACTTTACCACTACGCGCACGCATGCGTGTAACGACGTGCGACATTTCAACATCTGTCCTTTGAATATGTTGTTAACTTAAATTAATGTTTGAACCTTAATGATAATAACAGGTTAAAGACACATTATCAAATGAAAACTGTAGGCAACAAAAAAACTATCAAACGACAGTTACGTTTGTATGAAAATTTTGGTAAACCCCAATAATGTTATCAGAGCAGGTTAGTTAGTTAAAGATTTCCATATTTTTGCAAGAATTGCATGTCAAAGTTTCAAATACATTGAATGTGGCACTGTAAGATCTCAATAAGTGGTAGAAAATATATCCGACGTGCTATACAATAACGCTATACGGCGTGGAAAGAGACTATTTGCACATTATGCAATTTTCACCAATAAGTCAACAACCACAGTTGCGTGTCGTTTGTCGTATCAATAAATTATAGAATTTTAGGTATGCCTACTGCAAGCATTGATGCACTACAAAACACAAATCTTTCCATTTATCTATATAAGCATTGTGCTTGGAGGCCAACTAACCTATACAGAGTTGTGTAAACTAACTATGACGTAATTTCCAATGCAATATATACGCTTCCAGCGACAAGATGGCGTTCCGTATAACCGTCTTAAATGATGATAGCATTTAAGTTTAACAATATCACTCTTTTAATGTTTACACAACTCCTTATCTTGATGGTTTATCGGTACACCCCTTTCTTTGCATCAGCGCAAATAATGTGCAGAGTTGATCGGACACCTGTCGTAAATTTCACTGTCCACAACTACCTTCTTAATTTGACAATGTTTTCTGTTTAGATGTTATATAAATATGCTGTCGGCGTAGCGCATCATTTTTTTATAACCGCCTTCACGTAGCAGCAGTATTCTAAAGGTCAGAATCCGGCGCACTATATGAGGGCCGCCGTTATACGCTTAATACTGCTTGATCAATTAATGGATTTTACGAAATGCACCATCCGTCGTCTATTTAAAACCTCACATTAAATAATTAGCGCAGATTAATATTTCAAGAAGCCGAGTGCTGGGCCGGCTAATTGCTCTGGTGGAGTAAACAGGCTCCGCGGTGGATGTCAACCAAACAGGAAAAGCGTCTGGTGACCTCTCGGCAGGCCACCAAGATATTTCCGTCTAAAAAAAACTTACAAAGTGCGTGAAATAATCAAATTTATCCTACAAGTTTAAAAATAGCTCGTTCGTATAAAACCAGCATCCCTGCAACACGGTAGCCTTGTCAACGTGACAAGCTTTAACATTTCCTGCACGATTTTCTGTTGACGGAAAATCCCTCACGATTCAATCTAGCTATCATTCTTATTACATGCCTAAAACTGATCTGAGCAAAAAAAAACACTGAGAACCCACGAGACCTGAGATAGTTCCATCTGCAGATTAACGAAACAACGACCCGCTGTGCAACCTTCTGGTATTGGGAGAAAGATTTTCAACATAAACATCTTGATGTAATCCCAACTATAATCCCACCCCCACGACCAGCTCGCTTTAGCGCGGATCTGAACGCTTGCTCGACGTGAGTTCGTTTTTTCGCTTACATTCCTGAATCTCACCTTTAACTATGCGAGTTTGCTTTTGCCAGCTTGTAACTTGACCGACTATATGTAAGTTTTTATTTCGGGGAAAATCTCAGCGCATGGTGTTTTTTTCGTAACGTCTCTAGCCCAAGGTGCTCACTATATCACCGATGGCTTTCTTCGTCTCTGTAAGACGACCATTTAAATTATTAAATATTTTAAATGACCTTGTGTAGCCTATATTGCAGCAATAGAAGCTTTGCGTGCCTGATCTCATTAAATATTTACCCACATACAATCATACATTTTGCTGGTAGTGTACGTCATTAAATGTCACATGGGAATGAATTTAATCTCGTCTGCATTCAATCCGGATCAATTCGCCGCAAATTATTAAGTACTTGCCGTCAAAACTTTTCAAGTTCACGACCCAAAACCGACCCGAACTGGTTATTCTTGCATAACGCTGAAAATGGCGAACCTTGAAACTTACTTCGTTTAGTCAAACGATCCATTCATTTGGAAGATAGACAACCAAGAGTACTGTATGTTTTATGTGTACTTGGTACGGTGATTTGTAGCGACTTAATCCGAGCCCAGTGCATCACCTATAATATACTAGTCACCCTATTTTGACTGACATTTATCCAAACATATATATATCGACGGATTTAAATTATGACCTTTTAACTCCAATTGGCAAAAGATTAAGGTAGGCTGATTGATCGATGTTAATTCGTCCAATAAATGAACACGGTTAAAGTATGTTCTTGGTTTAGTGTGGTGTTCAATAAAACAATACTGTGGTATGTTCATATATATTTATGTATTTATATATATATATCCCACAATAGCTAACATAAGTTTGGAAGATTGTTAATTAAATTTGAAAACCATACATGATATTAGATAAACATGTCAAGGAAATGTCGAATTGTCTGTACATAAACTTTGCAACCATGCATCTTGTGATTCAGAAAAAAATGACTCATACTGCAACGCTGTACATCAACACTATGTTGCTGGTTACGGGAATATTCAGCTCAAAACAAGTCTCAACAATCTGTAATTCCGAATCGCTTTAAAATTACATTTCAAACGTCACAATATCATGTAATTAAGCGGCCATGATTGGACTAAGAAATTCGCGGAATCCTATGTGACGACATAGTTCTGATTATGAGTAAATACGAAATAATCCGCCGAGCGGGCGGGGATGTGATCTTACTGAATAAGCCTAATACTGAAAACAAGTTTTAATGTGATTTCACTGTTTCTTAAAAGAATGATAAAGGCGTCGATAAACATCACCGACTTGATAAAGTGGTATCTCAAGTGACGCAAGCCGCATATCGCCCACTCTCGCCATAATTATTGTCGTATCCGATTTAATAAGCGGCGAAGCTGATTCATATATTAGGTAGGCAACTTTTATGAGTTCACTTAAAAGCATTGCCGCGCAAAACAGAAGACGATCAAAGACAATAACAGCATAGCGATTGGTCTGTTTTGCCGGCTTGAAAATTTTAAATAAATATGCATTCCCACCATAATCTGACAAGCAACGATTCTGTTGCTTAAATTTCTTACCCGATTAGGCGTCGGCCTGTCGATCGAAACGTGATGATTAAAGTAACCACATCAGTCCGTATTATAGCTAATCGCATCGAGACCCTTTCGCAAACTCGTCAGAAGAAAACTTTCGATAAAACCAAAGAAACACGAATCTCTGGTCACGATTATGAATATCCTAATTCATCGTAATGAATTTTGTTTTTAAACGGACTTTCAAACTAAGATGAAAGGACAGGAAAACATGTAATTCCTCTTGATTTAACAAGTTTAATGCAAGCTTATTAACATGTAAACAACCTCGATATAGTTTGTCGGTGGGCTTGAGCTGTAAACTGTAACCATGTTTCCAAGAAGGTGTAGTAAACAAGGTGTGAAGAAATAGGAAAAAAACAATGTTCTATTTTAAATTGAGTAAGAAAAATGAATGAAAAATTTTAAGTGAGTGGTATGGTTGCATAACATATATTATTTTTATTATGTTAAATCTATAATTTTTTGGTACATGACTTCAAAGTCATTTTGGGAATGGCATTCAAATCAGTTTACAAAAACGGCAACTTTACAGCATGACATATCAATAAGAAATTCATTCAAATACTCACGAATTTAGATGTTGCTACCTCTATCAAAGATTTAATTATTGTTTTTAATAATATATTATATATTTTTGTATCTTTTTAATTTGCATGCGCTATAAAGTACATATGACCAATGCAATGATTATATGCATTTGATTTAACTATACAAAGAGAATGACTCTCACGCACCACATAAATAAAGGAATTGGTACGCGTGCATATGAAAAGAGTGTTAGTTTCCACTAAACTCATTTGATGTTGTGTGGCTGAAAAGTCTTTGACAGCCAATTTCTTCAAGCATTATTCAGTTTTTAATTGTAAAAGAAGTTATAGATGTATATTATATTAAATAGAAAAAATACTAACGGACTCATACCCCATTTTATTATGAGAAATCCATTAATATATAAAATACATAAGTAAATATAATAAACTAACACCACGTATATAAACAAACATATAAAACCAACACACAGCGATAGTGAATTTTATAGGAGTTAGCAAGAGTGTAAATATATAATGATATATAGGATAAGATAGAATATTCACGTTTTATCCCTGTGAATGGAAAAACGCAATGGGCGTTTAACACACACGCAATCGTCAGATTACCTTGCGCCCACCGTCGGGTTACCGGAGCTATTGCATTGTGTTGGCTATGATTCAGACGTTCCTTCAATTTGGTATAATACATCATATCACCGGGTTTAGGCGATGTCCGTTAAGGTTCTTGCCCAAGGACACAACCTACCACCTAGCGACTAGTTTCGATGCTGCAACCCTTCGGCTGAAAAGCGACACGTTAACCCACCAGACTAT
>CH002904.1:517018-528023 GCA_000149265.1 Ciona savignyi | reverse complement strand
ACGAATTGGTGCCAACTTTCTTGTGAGTATAACTAGATATTACTAAATTATATATATATATATCAAACAAGTACAAATATATATCTGTTGGTAATTTTAATATTTCGACATACATTGCATGCACTTGTACTATAAAAAGTGTTTAAAGCCAAAAACATAGGATCATATTGAGAGTTTTTTTGGAATATAGCTATCCAATCCTTTTATCAATTAGTCATTGATATTTTGATACATCTTGTTAATAAAGAACCAGTTTTTGTTGTTATAAAAAAATATGTATAATGTTTATTTAAACTTTGAAAAGTATTTTTTTTATTTCTAGGCAATTTTATCTCAACTTTTTAAATTTTGTTTTAAATTAAAGATTATAAAAAGGAAACTACACTACTTTTTTAAACATCTTTTTAACACAGGATAAATTTTTTACATCGAACAAGTCGATCTGGTTGCCTACTCCTTCTTGGGGAAATCATGTACCTATTTTCAAGTAACTGATTTCAAATATTTTTATTTTGCATTTTTATTGGTGATCAATGTCATGCCTAGGGATGCACAAACTAGAATACCTTGGTATTCTAGAATAGTTATTTCGAATCCAGAATATCAAATCCTCTTCTATATTAAAAAGCAAACTCGAGTTAAAGTGGCAAGATCGTCAAAAATTCCTGCTGCCGCTGACTACTACCTTTTTGGCCAGTGTGATTACATACTTATAATATCCGTTGTAATCAGCGCTGCTGCAATATGTACAATGGAAATTAAAAAGGAAATCCATGCAATTATCGTTTTTTTTAATGTGTATATATTATTTCTAGGGCTGTGCATTGGTTAACGAATAAAATCGGGAAATGGTTAACCGACTGTGTTTGTTTTTCACGCCTACAACAGCGCATGATAACAATATAAGTTCTATGGTGGTTGTTTTTTTTAAAGACCGCGCAGTTGACTTGTAGTACGCCTAAGTGATGGTACCAGTAACGATCGAGCCCTCAAGATCGTATCGACTTGGTATGATTTTGTAGGTCTTGGCGTTGCTAACCACAGCGCCGCTTTTCTAAGATTCGTCGCGGTGTTTATTGCTTTGATCGGCGGTTTGACCTAGGATTTTGTTGACCTAGATTCAATACAGGACCACTGACGCACTCTCGCGCGCGTTTTTCCCCATGTTCTTCCCATTACTACTAGCGAGAGAGAACACTACGCAAAACATCGGTTAACGGTTATAAGAATCCGGGTTTCTTGCACAGCCCTAATTATTTCGAATCCAAATATTCGTAATAAACGTAATATTTGGATTCGAATCCCAAAGGATTCGCAAAGGATTCGAATCCGAAAGATTCGATATTCTAGTTTGTGCATCCCTAGTCATGCCTTTTACATTAGGGTCAGAAAATATTCATTTTTTTCATAGTAGGGAATGGTTGCTAATTCAACTGTGGTAATATTTAAAAACAAGGACAATGTTTACAATGTCCACTGCTAATACTTTAATTGCTTAAAAAATTATAGCGATTTATACTAAATTTTTGTGTGTTGGAGATACTTCTGTAGTTAGAGAGTCTTGCCTCTAAAAACTCTAAAAACTAGTCTAAAACTGGTTACTTGTTAGTTAAAACACACAATGTTACAGTTGACATTATTACCTACACTGCTATAACTTGTAGTGTGATAATGTAACACATAACTATTAAGAAGCTTGTAATATTATAAACTTATAGTGTTGTTAGCTTATAGTGTGCAAGGAATCCTTGATTTATAAAAAGTTAGTTGCACATGTGCTGTTGGCTTAAAATATGTTTCGCATCTTGTTCACTGTATTAACAACTCGGCTTGTTTCTTCAGACATGCTGGGCTAGATGTACAGTGGTATCGATACTACAAACCATCCACATGTGGGTTCGATGCTGAGGGGGCGATGGAAGATCTGAATGTAAGTGATGGTGATTCTGATTTTTCTTCTTTTTCGAAGATACCCTATCTATACTTTAGTGTTGCTAAAGCTAACATTTTTTTGTGACGGCATGCAGGTTTATTTAATCTTGTGGTCTGTATGTGTAATGCTGTATCTTCTGTGACACATTATTCAGTAGTGCCATTATCTGAATAGTGAATGTAAATCCTGCGATTCCTGCCCATACTATTTGTGGATGTATGTGATGAGTATTAATTTCTTATGACCTTACTGGTTTCTATTTATAACACATATAATTTAAATAAACAAATGCCTCACTGCTAACAATAGCATTGTTTTGTAGAAAATTCCAGAAAATTCTATTGTTCTGTTCCACGCTTGTGCCCACAATCCAACAGGTGTTGACCCCAAGGTACAGTTTCATGTATTAATGAATTAAACTTGGCTAAGTGAAAATGAAAATAAAGTTCATATATAATTGAAAATTATTTTTTATCACATACCATAATATTATTTTATGCTTGTAAAAGTTTCTATCAAAGTGAGTTTTTAAATTTTATAACCCTACTCACTACAAACAAATTGTTAGTGCGCTGTGACCTAACTGTTATAAAGTTGACAATGTCCGTAACCTAGACTATGTTTTTTAAAACAAATCTGTTAAAAGTTTGTTCACATTTTTCAGTTGGAAAATTGGAAAGAGATGTCTCAAATTTGCAAAAATAGAAACCTGCTCCCATATTTCGACATGGCCTACCAGGGTTTTGCAAGTGGTGATATTAACAAGGACGCTGCTGCTATGAGATTATTTGTGGAGGAAGGACATAACATTCTATTGGCTCAATCCTTTGCCAAAAACATGGGGCTCTATGGTAGTTAATATAGATTGGTTATCGATTGCTTGCCCTTTAGTTGATGTATAATGGTGTTGCTCATAAAATGCAATACTACAAAGTTGCTATCATTCAGCCATTATGTTGTTTTAGCAGAAATACATTTCATTATAATTTATAGGTATTAAGTACCACACCTTAATAGATGGATATTTTTAATAAAAATAAAAATATTTTTTTCCAGGTATTATTTATCTCTTTTTATGCAATACAGAATGCAAAACAAATATTATGTTAATTGAATTGTTTCGTTTTACTGACAAAACTGACCAACAACAGGCGAGCGAGCGGGGGCGTTTACGGTGGTGTGTGCTGACCAGGAGGAGGCAGCGAGAGTGGAGAGTCAGATCAAGATTCTCATCCGACCGATGTATTCCAACCCTCCTTGCAACGGGGCTCGTATTGCCTCCACTGTGCTTACTACTCCAGAACTACGGGAACAATGGTATGGAGTGGTCTGTGGTAACTGTAGATGCTTCTAATTGAGAATTGGCCTTTAGTTTTTAAGCTCGGGTGATTTCGGAGAGCACGATGGGTGGAATCAATGCAGTTTTTAAAATGCTAATAAAAAAGAAAGCTGAAGTTGCAGTTTTTATACTAAGACATTTTGGAATGTTAATTAAATGACTCCACGTAGAAGTCAAAAGCACGAATTAATCATTCTTAAACGCTTATAGTTATTTATTTCTGTTTTTTTTTATTTGTGTTATGTCTGGTCCTAAATTTCTTTAGCCTGGAACGTTAAATTTACTGCATTTTTGGATTACTTTGGTAACTGAATTTAAGTATAACTTTGTGTTTCCTAGGTTAGTGGAAGTGAAAGGAATGGCTGATAGGATTATCTCCATGAGGCAACAGCTTGTGGACAATCTTAAAAAGGACGGCTCCTCAAAGGACTGGGGCCATATTGTTGATCAGATTGGAATGTTCTGCTACACTGGACTTACCCCAGACCAGGTTTATATGATGTTTTCTTTTAAAAGCTATTTGAATATGATAAACATCAGTATCCATATGGATTGGATGGGAAAACAATTGTCGTGAAAATCGAAGCTAGGTTAATGCAGCTATTGCAGTATGTTATCCAACAGAGACATTGTTTTTTTCATCTGATTGTTCAGTCCATAGCTAATAATGGTAGGATGGTATTTCAAAATTTAATGCTTATGCACGGAAAAAAGCAACAACGTTATTATATGGGTGTTGGTCAGAATATTTTAAATTCAAGGTCAGGCCAATAAAGGTATAGCATTGTATGTGATTGAAATGTTTCTACTATTTTGGCTGTTAAAACAAAACTGTCATTGTCTCCTACATACACAAAATACTAAATAACAAACTACAATGCGCACAAGGTAAAATTACCACGTTATAAGGGTCATTCGTTAATCTACTTAACGAGGTTAAAAAAAAGTATTCCATCCATTCCATTAATTCACCAGGTTTATTAAAGCGTTCATTGAGCGTTCAAACTCTGCGGTATATTTGTATAATCTGAGATAATAAAATTTTCCATTGTTAGGTTTCCAACTTGACAAACAACTTCTCTGTGTACCTTACAAAAGATGGTAGGATTTCAGTTGCTGGAGTTTCATCTGGCAATGTACAATATCTGGCCCATGCCATGCATCAAGTTACCAAATAACTTTGTTTAGCATGAAATTTGAAGTTTCTGCATACCTAAAATAACATGTGCTTTCTATAATAAGTTCACGGTGGTATATTTGTAATTATGTCTTTCATTAGTATAGTTCAACTAAATGCTAATTTTTTTATTTTGATGTAAAATGATGATTACTTTATTGTTGCATGGTGCAATTTGATTGCTATGGAGTTTTAATTACATAAGGTCCATAAATTATTGCAGCTTCTGTTCTGCAATAAGAGCTGAAATAAAATGAATCTTAAGCTACGTCTTTTATGTAATACCAAGACATTTTTGCAATAGCATAGATTAAAGCATCGAAGTTGGAAATGACATCAGGTATACATGCAGTTGTATTATTAGAAACTGTTCTATTAAATTGAGTAGATGCAGTCGGTTATGTTATTAACACATGTGCGTTCTTGACGGGTAACGATAAAAAGACCAACTACTTATTTGATACAGACGAGGGTAATTATTATTAGAATAGGACAAACAGTGGGGTAAGGGCACAAATATTTTTGTCTTAAATAAGTGTCTGGCTATTTGTTACACTTGAAATTTGTTCGTTTTATGATAAGATAATGTTTGGCTGTAATATTTTCTTGGTCAAATTGGGTATATTTTCAAGCTTGGTTTGTGATCAAGTAACTGCGCGCAGAAGCATGCCATAGTTAAAATTTGTTTTGAAAATAGTGAATAATAACACGCGGTTATCAATATTATATTATTTTGAGGAGAAATTAACGGAAATGATTGTACCATAGAGTACTAATATATTAGTACTCTATGATTTTACCTTGTTTACTCAAAATGTAAATTCACAAATCATACCCGTAATTTAAATTTCTTTTTAATTTTAAAAATCAGTCAGGAGTTTGGAATTTTAAATGTAAACATTGTCAACTAAATTTATTGATTCTGCAGTAAATAATCTAATTTAAATGTTTAAACAATTATGGATACGATATGTGAATTCACATTTTGCCTCAAAACACGGTTATTTAGGTTTCATTATGTTTAATTGGTTTTGGTGGTTAATTTGAACCGGTTTAGGTTGTGTTAACTTTAAAACACTTTACTGATGGCAGTTTCTCAGCTGAAATGTGTCATGGGTATTCGCTTTAAATGAAAATGTTTGGAACATTGTTTGAGGATGATAGTAATATGGCTACTGTCATCGCGAAACCTGTTCATTTGGTAAACGGAAAAGCTATTGATGAACCACCAGTAGAAAGGTGGCGTTATTACTTGTATTATTTGTTATTTGTAAAATGTACAAGTGAGATAAATAGGGTGCCTCTAAATACTACAGGATCGCTTGGATCACTTAAATTGCTATGAAAAGTAATTCTAACCCTGTCCCAAACAGTAATCTCAACCCCAGAACTAACTTCAACCCCAACCCTAACATAAATATCATGGCTTTTGTAATTACGAAGTATATAGTAACCAATCCAAGCGCTCCTGTAGTATTTAGAGGTACAGAGATAAATACAATACAAGAAGTATCTTACAGACAAGATGTGTATGTGCTGGTAGCCGGGGGCATCTAAATACCACAGGAATTGCTTGAAGCGTTGGATCGATTGGAACCCCAACTCTTCAAGCGATCCTAGTAATTAGCGATACTGGAAAAATATTACCGAAGAACAATATATACAGTTTTAAACCCACTCAGAGCAACCTGAATCCATTAACCCAAATCATAATTCACTGATTGTGCTTATCACATAAAATACTTTTGGTCTGCGGACCATATTGAGGAAGCACTAGTCAAATATGAAAATAAGTAAAACTATACCAATCCTTAACCCACCCTGATTTGGTTAATCCATGATTTACCCTTTCTGGCTGAATAGCTTTGCAGTCTAGAAACCGAACATTATCAATTAGCGAGTCGGCTGTATCCTTAGGCACTTACACATGGTGTCTCTAATTACTACAAGATCGCTTGGGAGCGCTTGGAACCCTAACCCTAAGGTTTAACCGCAGACCACACAGTAAATTAGTCAAAACAAAAGGTTTTTACACTCTCCCTACTTTTCAAAGTTTTTACACTCTTCCTCAAAAGAACCAACTTTTACATTTATAAAATACATTCAATACCATCTCTTTTTAGCAAACAAATATTATAAAGGTCCCCATTTTGTGTGTCGTTTTAGTTAGAAACAGTGGGGATCGGATTAAACTTATGTATGACACCCTTGTTGTACATCTCTGGCTTCTCAATGCCTGTTGCTAAATAGAAAACTCTGTGTCAAAGACCAACCAAGTTACCGAATATCTTGGTGGGTTAGTGAGGCCTTTTTCAGCTGAAAGGTTGCGGGTTTGAAACTGGTCGCTAGGAAGTCTGTTGTGTTCTTGGGCAAGACACTTAACGAACTTCGCCTGAAACTAATGGATTAAAATTTTTTCAGCAAAATTGAAGGAATGACTTAATCGTATGCAACAAACTTTGTCTTGTATTATATACTCGGATTTGGTAGTGTTAATAAAACTGCAATCTAATTTATCTGTTCCACAACTATTTTATAACTCTGTTTTTGTCGTTAGTTTATTTACTTTCTTCCAAGAATTGACCCAATTTCTCCAAAAATAGTGGAAATTTCTATTTTTTTAATTAAACCAATAATTATTCATGAAAAAAAACGATTTAAAAACAAGGTTTAACCAAATATATCAAAAAATCAGGCAGTCAAATAACTAATGACAAAAAATTTAATTAAAAGAATTATAATAAACAACTTTACAGATACATTTAAGATTTATTGCTTTAGTTTATGGTAAAACCTGTTAAGGATACAGTTGTCTATTCAGTGGTTCGTTGTGTAACTGGTTTTCGATCCCCCAACCCTTAAGAAGTACCCAGGAAAACAACCCACAAGATGTTTTAAACCATTATAAATACACCGAAAAAGTAATCGGAATTGCACTCTAATAACTTTCTCTACACAATTATCTTTATTCGGGGATTTTGCACCTGCAAAATCATGTAAATATCTACCCTGCATTCCAAAGCAGCTTCGGTAGATGAAAATATAATAGATTTCTCTATTTAGTTGGTATACAATAAGGATTTTTTTCTTTTCAGAAGTCCCCAAAGTTTGGTTGGGATAAAGAATCAAGGAGCAACATGTTACCTCAATTCGCTGCTTCAGACACTTTTTCTGACTCCAGAATTTCGTGAGCAATTGTTCAACATTGGGTCTGATGAACTTGGCATAACTGGGTTGAACAAGAAAGATGGAAAGGTGGTTAAAACTTAAAAAAATGAAAATTGTATTAAAAACTGGTTGATCTGTAAACTTTGATGTCTCAATGTTTTAATATTACCAAGTTAAAAAATTTAATAATTTATACAGGTACTTAGTTTTATTTCTGTTATTTTTAAAACATAGTTCATGAACTTTAGCTTTTAAAGTTGCTATACTTATTTAAATGCTATTTTTCGAAAATGACAATTGAAATGTGACGTAAATTTTTTTTGGAAACAGGTGCGCAAGATTCCCCTTCAACTGCAGCTCCTATTTGCAAGGCTTCTGCTGCTCAACCAGTCCAGTTGTAAAACCGATGACTTAACTGATAGGTAGTACTTGTATACAAATTTTAGTACTCACTTTTGTGTTTAATGCATGTGCTTAAAACAAGGTATGTCCTGGATGACATATCCATCTGCCGGTATGACACATCCATCCTAATTTTATAAGCTTTTCGTATAATTGTTACGTAATGTTTCAAAAAAAAAACAGTTGAATAAGTTTAACAATAAGGTCACTCTTTTATTTTTGTATTAAGAGTTGGTTAATCATGATATACTACACCCACTGTTGTATTGGTATAACACCATTGCATATTCAAAACCAACAAGATTTTATAGTCGTACTTAAGTCAGTAGTTAACTGTCTTGAGACAAAAAAGAAAAAAAATTGTATTAATTATCATAATTTCAGTTTTGGTTGGCGCAACAGCGAAGAAATGCAGCAACATGACGTGCAGGAATTGAGTCGGATATTATTCGATGCCATAGAAACTTCTTTGGTTGGCACATCTGGTGACAAACTCATACAAAACCTTTACAAGTTCGTTCATGTCAAAGTATATGAGATATTTTTTCTAGTTAAAACAGGTTATTATTTCTAACAAGCATGGGGGTCAATTGCTGCAGTAGATTGTAGAAGGGATGTCACTGCTTCATAAAAATGTGGGGTGGCATAAACAATATTTTAATACCAAATTACCAAATATACTGTTTTCAATTCCCAGAGGTGTAATAGTAAACCAGATTGCATGTTGTTCATGTCGGCGGATTAGCGAGCGAGATGAAGAGTTTCTTGATCTCACGGTGTCCGTAACGGGAGGCAGATCCCTGGAAACTGCGCTCGCATCTGTCTTCACAGCAGAGGAGATGATGTCTGGGAAAAATCAATATTTTTGTGAAAAATGCAAGAAATTGGTCAATGCTAAGAAGGTAAGACCTAATTTTTAACAATTCTAAGTAACTGTATTAACCTAACTATAACAATCCCTTAAACATAAAAAAGAGAATATAATAAAACGCTTCTCTTTTTCAATTAAAGACAGTTTCAAAATTATGTTACTGAACTACATCAGTTATACTTAAATGTTTGTACAAACATACTACCCACTTGTACAAACATTCTACCAAAAAAACTTCTTTTAATGGTAAATATATAAAAAAAAGTTGTTATCATTTTCAACCACACCCATATATTCCAGGGAGCGAAACTAAAGACTCTACCCCCCATTCTCACCATTTCCCTTCTACGCTTCAACTACGATCTTAAAACTTTCAATCGTTATAAAGAAACTGGTCGTTTTACATTCCCAGTCAAGTTAAATGTGGCCAAATACTGCAACTCAATACATTCAAATGGTCAAGGGGATTGTACAGCTGAAAGTGATTATATTTTTCCTCTAATAAATTTATGAACTTTTTAATTTGCATAAAATAATAATATTATATTAAAATATATGCTGTTAATTAACAGTTAACAGTGTTTTGATTATTACAAAATATCATCAACAAAAAATCAGTGTGCGTAATATATTACAATAATATCCGGATATTGGCTGGTTTCCATTAGAAAACCATAAAGCCAAAATAATAGTATTTTTTACTGTTCAATTTAATTTTGATTTGTCATTATTGTTTTTGTTTAGACTATCATACATGTGTTTGTTTATTGTGTTTTTATGGTCCTTTGTATGACTTATTTTTCTCTCTATTTTACACTTATGGAGGGTGATAAGTAGTTGGCACTGGCTAATGTTCCTACATAAACTTACTGTTCCAGAAACAGCAGCATGCACTGAATACTCGTTATATTCGGTCATCATTCATACTGGAAATGCACATCGTGGCCACTACCATGCTTATATAAGAGATGTAGATGGACTGGGTAAAGCACAGATACCAGTAGGTTTGCGCATTGTTAAAATAAGTTAAAATGTTTGTATTCACAATACTACGTAGGCCTGGTGAAAAAAATTGCATGTTACGATTGTTGTAGTGAGTTTTCAATTCTGCTCTAATACTTAATTTTAGACCAAAATCTTTTTTGTAAAGTTTATTTTATGAAAATTTTGATACTTGGGAATCCAATCAATCTAGTAAACAAATCCTCTATGGTAAAGTATAGAAAATTGCGCCTTTGAGGAATTGTAAAATAAAGTAAGCGATGTGCAAAGTACTGTGCATGTAATAAGAATGTGTTTTAAAAGTACTTTAATAACATGTAGTATAGTGTTTCTAAAATTGCCCTTTCCACTCTTTTAGTTTTTGAAAAATGAAAATCTGAGACACTATGGTAAAATCTTGTTAAAGATTAAAAGTTTGTTAAAAAATTAAAAACATTGTTTTACATTTAGATTGATGATCCAGAACCAGAATTTACAGCAGATCACAAAAAGGACCCAATCACATCCCAACCAAATGTCGTGACAGTAAACAAACAGAACAACCCAAATGAAGGCACCGATAACATTGAGGAAACCTTGGCGTGCGTTATTGTGAAATATGGTTCTGTCAAGTTGGATGAACTTGGTCAGGTAAAGAGGTTTTGTTGGATGGCAGATATACAGTAAGCATCGCTTGTTAAGAGCATGGATAATATGACCAGCCGCTTATTATGACCAATTTGATACGCTCCCATACTTTCTCCATTAAAAATTCCCGGTTTAATATGACCAAATTTCGGATAATAAGACCAACATTTTCTCCATCTCTCTTATTACAGTTCAGTATTTTTTTTCTGCCACACACGTAAAACTTTGCTTTTTAACATGCGTGATTTCTGTATGCATGCATGTCGCGTTCACATCGCTATGACATCGTATTCACAGACTGTACAGTCATTAGTTTTACCATCAGTTGTACTGTTTCAGTACCGTACTTTGTTTACTACCAACGTCACACTGTTACTTCGGGTAAACAATAAATTCGATGATATTTGGACTTTATGTTCCTTACGACGTCTAATTAGGCGACGTTATGGCGACTGCAGTTTTTCTTTCCTTTCGGATATTATAAGG
>CH002904.1:470943-502145 GCA_000149265.1 Ciona savignyi | reverse complement strand
ATGATACGAGTAGAATTGGCAAACATTTATTGTTATGCTTGTGATGCAAAAGTACCTTCTATGATGCTGTGTGTATTTTACTAGAGTTTTAAAAGGTACTCTGCACACCTAATTTAAATGGTACTATATCAAATACATATAAATAATATTTTTGTTAGGATTTAGTGACAGATATGTTGTTTTTTATATATTATTCTTTATTATTTTTTATGCTTTGTGCAAAGAGTAAAATATGCAACATTATTAATCAATCAATTAATAGATATAACCTAGACGGAAGACTGTAGAGGATTATTTTTGAATAACATTCTTTTAATGTCAGATAGCACAGGTTTATATTCCCATACTTAGCTTGTTTATAATCAGAGCTACACTTAATTAAAAACACTTGTACACACAACAGTCCAGTAGGTAATTGCTGACAGTAAATTACTTTGACAGTCAGATTACTTTAGTAGTAAGACCTGTGGTTATTAACTTACTTGAATAAGTTGAATAGTATTCAACTTTATATTGTTGAATGCTATTTCCTCTTATCAAATGGCAATATCATGCTGTGAATCAAATTATACAAAATAGTAGATGCTTAAAAATAAATTATTACCCTGTAAAGTGCAACACATTGAGACAAGCTTATGCTATTCTAAAATTAACCATTTGTTATAAGAAAAGCACATAGTAGTTTGTCATAATAAAGGGATTAGTTTACACCATAAATAAGTTGCGCTGCAAAACTGCTGCACTCTGATGCAATTCAGCTGTGTATTGTTATGGCCTTGGACATGTCTTAAACGTCTCTTATTGTTACAAAATAGTTAAAATCTAATACAACCTTTACCATAATGGCATACAATGTATTGGGAGTTAGCGGAAATACAATTAAGAGAACAGGAATTTAATATCAGAGACATTTTGCATTTATTATTCAGGGAAGTTATGTAGGTTCATCAATATGTTAGAAAAAAAATTAATTATGCTGAGCACTAGTGCTATTATAGCTTGTTACCTCTTTAACCATAAGAACAATGTTTAGACCACTACCATTTTAAAATAACCTGCTGAAACTTGTATAAATATATATCGCTAATGTTGGCAGTTACAGTATGCTTCTTACTATTTATTTTATACATATATATACACCATTAGAGTAATGTACACGGGTCTAATCGCACACGCAAATAGCAAAGTCCTGTAAAGTTTCTTTTCTTCAGGCATGTGATTCAAAAATCAAGGTACGACTCAATCGATAGCTTCCTGTCAAGTAACTCTAAAATTTTCAACGACATTAATTTAGAAGTTGACGAAGAGGTCAAATCAACATTGCTTAACGCAGGTGAATATGAATAAATATTCAAGCACACATTTTGTGGTGTTATTTTCAAACCATAATTATAATAATAATGGGTTCCCTTCGTAATTCTGAAGGGAAGACATTTTGATTGTACTTCGTTTTTCCCTGTTTTTTTTTCTGCGTCTAGCTCGTGGCTGTTCAAATTGGCATGCTCTTTTTTTTGCAACATCCTATAATTTAAAAAAGGGGGAATTTACGCTATCCAAAAATTTGAAAGAGGCAGATTTTTAAGCATTTTTGGAAGTATTTTTCTTGGAAAGAAATATTTAATTTAAATTTTTAGGAAAATTAAAGATGTACAACACGATTGAGATAAACCTAACTAGAATTAAAATTACTAAGTTTATCAGGGAAATCCCCAAAACAAAATATGCATAACCAACCATAATTACAATATTATTACGTGGTGTGAATGAGAACCCGATCGTTTATACAAAAATATAGCGGGCAACACCCAACAGTGGTTTTAATAATAGTGTTTGTTCACACATGGTTGACAACCTCCAGTATTAAAATATTGTTTTTGTTTTTATTTACTGTATTAAGTATGTTCATTTGCTATTACCAACATACATAAAAAAAATTTAAATGTGGCGATTCTTTTTACAAAACTCCAAACTCCTGCACATTTATTCAATGATTTAACATTCTCCACATCACAGTTCATCGCAATTAAAATATGGTATTTAAAAACAACTGACTGTTGTGGATCAAAATTTATATTAACTAAAGACCACAAACAAAAAAACGAAATTTTTAGATATTTTTTATGATGATTTTCCTTTTAAAGTTTATCCCAGTATAATATCTTTTTGAATTTCTAAAAAACATAAAATTACTCAAATATATTGATTGATTCTATCCACAGGCATTGACGATCTTCTTGCACAGCACATCGCACATCTGTGGATTCGAGATCCTTTGACTTTGTTTTCAAAGAAAATTGACTTGGATGATGAAAACGAAGCAGACCATTTCGAGGTAAACTATTCTAAAATAATAAAAGAATTAAACTTGCAAACAGACAGTCTACTATAAACAAAAATCCTGATCCTAAGATAACAAAAATTGTTTTGAGATAAAATAATTTACCTCTATTTGTAAAATTAAACTATGATATTTTGGTGTTAACATTTTGCTTGGACTATCGCTCGAATTTATGCATTGTGGTATAAAGAAGTACCTTTATAAATATAGTTTTATTCCCAATTACCACATACATCTCTGAACAGCTTTGCTTTAACAAACATTATAAATAACCCTTGCTCATATAAGCTTTGTTTTGCAAAGAAATTTTAGTAGAACAATAATATAACAAACCATAATCTATTTTTGACATTTTGCATATTTTTACTGTGGAATGTAGATTATCAATATTGACTCAACCTGGATATTCATTTGAATGAACAATTGAACCCCGACTTTTATTTTCCAAAGGTGTGACCACAAATAAAACGGATAATGGATGAAATTTAGCTTTGTGTACATTGAGAAACACAAGTTGGCTGATGTATTGTTAGATGTTGTAGATTTTCTGTCATGGTTTCAGGGTTAACTATTTGTGTGCAAGTGGTGATTGATGAGTTTCAGGTACAAACATTTATAATGTTCCATGCACTTTTGGAATACCACAAGTTTATTCCAACCTGTGTATGCTTTCATATGAGTTTCAGCTGTTTCTTAAACACAGTTAAAACTGTCTTTGAAAATGTTTTTTAATGAATTTATGCATCAATTTTTATATTTTTATAGGGAAAACTTCTGTTTGACTTGTAATTGATAGATTAGTAATGTACTGACACTTTTATTTATTATAGAATATTTGTTTGGGGATTTAAAAATTAGAAAATAACTCCTGAGGCATTTCAAACTATGAAAAACAGCATTGAAGTGATAAGCACTTTTTTATATTGTATAAATTTTAATATTGTATAAATTTTAAAGACTTTTGACTGTGTATGGTAAACTATTCCTTGCCCAAGTGTGGCTAGGAGAGTTTTCCAACATTTGACCAGTTCTCTTAGATAATTGCGGATATGGTGTGACTGTCACCATAGCAGCAAATTCATCCATCCTAGCATATACTTTTTCCAAATACCGACCAAGCTGAAGAAAGTTCCCACTTTTCTGCAGAACATCCAATCCACGAACTGGCAGTCGATGCGGTTCAAACCTCCTCCTCCAGGATCCTCCATCGGATGGAGAGTCGAGTTCCGGGTGTGCGAGGCCCAGCTCACCGACTTCGAGAACGCTGCTTTCGTCGTATTCATCGTCCTACTCACTCGCGTCATACTCACCTATAAACTCGATTTCCTCATGCCGATATCTAAAGTAAGTCTTTTCTTGTGGAAGTTGGGCAGAATCTATTGTGGCCCCAATAATTCTATCATAGGGGTCAAGTTAGGTGTGTCTGGGGTGTTCTTAGCACCCTTTTATTGCAAATAGTGCCAACAAGGATACATGTTTGTGAAATTTTGCTTTCCAGCAAAAGAACAAATTTAAGCCAATATGCATCCAAAGCAGCTATATACTAAAGTGTTTTTAGCTATGAAATAAGGCATATGGCTTGTCTAAATTAAGCTTTGAGTAAATCAGAACATTTATAAAATCAGCCAATGGTGCAGATTGCACAGTAGTATTGGAATGTAAATTTGATTTAAAAATATTTTTAAAACCTATGCAAACTAAAGAAATGATAAATTGACAAAATCCTTAATAAATTCGTTGATTTCTTTCGTTACAGGTGGATACCAATATGGAGAAATCACAAAAGAACAACGCGATTTTGACAGAAAAATTTTACTTCAGGAAAAACGTAATGACAAGTCAATCCCCAGCTTGCTGTGCTCAACTCTGCTCATTTAAATCGAACTGCGCAGAGGGTTCAGGTAAATACCTTTTTGTGTAGTTTTTAAACTAATTTGTTTCCTTTAAGCGATAATGGTTAAGTGCCCTGGGACAAAAATACACATTATGGTGGATAGGGTGTTTATTGAACCTAGAACCTGTCTGGTGTTGAAACCGTAAACCACAGTCCATACATATATAAGTAATATCTGTTCATACTGTTAGCTTTTTACATTCCCTGATCTTACTTTATCTCTTTTAGCCAACGAGATTCCACCCCCAGACTTGTCAGAATGTTGTTCAGAAATGACCATAGATACAATTATTAACGGGAAGGTATGTCGAGGTTTAAACATATGTTACCTAATTGTATAAAAGATGTTGCATGGGATTGTACAATGGTCTAAATAAAAAAATTATTACTTTTATACTGAACTTTTTTTAACCAAGAATAGAACAATACTTCTACTTTTTAGATTTAAGCAACACAATTTCGGTTAAAACATGTATAATAATTTACAAATTAACATGTTTTAAACTTATTTCACTAGAAAAAAAATTGCTGTATATTGGAGGGGTTAAAAATTAAGGGTAATTTTTACCAGACTTAAATCCTAACAAATTACCCAATTTTAATCAGGAAGATGAATTTCCTGGCTTCATTCCTCTCATCCGAAGATACCTCGATAGCGTGGAGGTGGGAGTAGAGGCAAGATGTAGCATCTCGGAGTACCTTAACCTTATCGGGAAGAGAGCATCTGGTGAGTGGGTCTGGGATGCAGAGGCTTAAATAACCGTCACTTTGATTATTCCTGACATTTTATTCCACATTTCCTAATTAAAACAACAATGTGACATGCACATTTTTTAATGACTGCAATGGTTTGACTTTGCCAATGGTATTTCTTTGTTATAACCAATCACATGAGTGCTGCTGCACTGCAAATAATGAAAGCCGATTTTCATTTTCTTGACTTGCTTAAAATCCTAACGTATTCTAACTATGTTCCTAAATCAGGTAGTATTAGGAGTAAATACCTAAGTACCCTCTTTATCTACAGGCGAGTATATGAGTGCGGCCCAGTGGATTAGGCATTTTGTTACAAGTCATCCCGAATATAAGCACGACTCCGTCGTTTCCGATTCCATTGCATACGACTTGCTTGTGCACTGTGATCAAATCGAAAAGGGCACCGTGAAATGCCACCAGCTCTTCGGAATGCCTAGGCATAAAAGTGAATACATACCAGCGAAGAAAGACCTTCCAAATGGCATTTGATCGCATTTTGTTTGTGTTAACCGGCCACCTTCATTTTACCTGCACTTACGAAGTTCAGTTTTATCCGAGCCTTTTAGAAATCATGGCCCATATTTCCATCTCTAATTTATTCATCCTGCGTAGCGTTTAATTTTAGCTTTTGAAACAGCAAGTGTTCGTTACATTCGCTCACATGTCAACTATCATATGGACAAGGGACCTGGAGTGGATATATGTACATTCCATATTAATCATAAGGTATCATTAGCTAACACCAAGACATGCAATGCTGATGTCAATTCGGGCAAGATTTCGGCTTTAATAGTGATGCATTATTATCTGTTGGTCACCATTTAAATGCTACCATTATATACTACACTGCCAGTGACATCTGGTATTGCAATACTTTGCTAATAAAATGTAATTTGGATACTGCCCTGAAAATTTGGTTGAAGATAGCATTAAGATGTAAAACGCGAAACAACGAAAGAGGTAAACAAAAACTTTGTGGTGCTACAGTTTACTGGTTCCAAGCTTTTGCTGGAATGCTTGTTGAACTGCTAGATGTTTAATCGGTATTGCCACTGAAGAAGTGTCTATGTAATAAACACCATTTATTTAAAGGACAGGATAATAATGTTTGTGAATCGGAAAACGCAAGGTGCGTAATAACACCGACAATCCTTACATTAACTCGGGAATGTGTAAGAGATCGTGCGAACTAGGATAAATTGGGTTCAATAATAAAAGGTGCAAAATGTTATCTTCCTACTGTGTGCGGTCTGAAGAAAACTTTTAAGGCGTTAACAGCGAGCAAACCACATTATTCTAGCTAGGGATTTTTTACAGTAATTATCCCATAATTATGGGACACCTTTTAAACGTTCATTTTTTTTTCTGCGTCACTTTCGTGATAGGCATGTCCAGTCGCCAAGTCATAGGTAAAAACCGGTTATCGTATTAGACTAAAACTTCCAATAATGCAACTGACATATTGATAGTTCGCCTTAAAATTAAATTTTACTAAAACCTCAAGGGGGATATCAGCTTTCGGGAAAATGTCAAACTAGGTCAATTTTTAAGCGTTATTGTATTGTTTCGAGGCTTTAGCTAATATTCTTCGGCGTTGTGATAATCGTAATAGTGGTAACTTTAAGTGATTTTGAGATTACCGTCAGAGAGAAGTATGTTTCTACATAACGTAAGTGGCGGATCGAAGCTCTTATCGCATGTACATAATCCTAAACATACGCTTAAAAACAATTCACCGTATGTGTTCCGTTGATGTACCGGTAGGGTATTTACATTTACGAACATAACAAATTAATGCTCAATATCTGCACACACTCTTCTGGTACAACCAATAAAATTTTAGCTTGGAGCCAACAAAAAAAGCGACCTTCATACATAAATTTCACAGTTCATACTTTTGGACACTGCTTTCGTTATGGTTTACTACGTCATGGTGCTCTATGTGATTATATTTTTCAACGACGTTCTCATGTTCTTTATAATGTTTTTCCAAAGTGTACCATTCGTGTAGTGCAGCTCGTATGGCATCGTCAGTTATATCTTTACTTGGAAATTTGTCAGTGATGTTGGAACCGATAAGTTGAGTGAAAATTCGGTTACCGTAGAATTTGCTACCTCTTAATACTTTCTGGTATTTCGTAATCCAACTTTGTCTCATCAAATACTCATATTTATCAATCTCGTTCCTTAATAAATTTTCGACTTTGCGCACTGGAATAAACGAGCATTCAAACAAAACTGAATTTTCTTCAATGAATTCAGAAACTTCGTAACCAAACACACGAACCTGTTCCCAAGTTGCGTTATTAACTTCTTTGGCTGTGAGTTTTCCATCTGAATTGACATCAAACGTTTTGAATATTGTAGTACAGTTTCTCCACCAGTTTGTCTTCTCTTCGTTATTACAAACCTTTTCAAACCTGGAAAGAGAGCAAACCTCGCCACACATTATGACCATATCAAGCGCATGGGAATGATAATTTTCTAAATCATCCAATCCGAAGTTCATATAGCCTGACCCGTTCCATTTCCACATAACATCAAAGTCACTTAGCAACCTCGGAGTTTTCAAATCAATATCTCCAGTGCAGTCTGAAAAATCGAGTTTGCTTTTGTCATTCCCAAAATCCCAAAACTGTATAACAACAGCCAAATTGTTCCCACTTCCAGAATTCACCTGATGAAAAGAACCTCTAGGGATAAACAAGCAATCACCGGGATACATTGTAATATTACTCCAAGGTACTTTGCTAATATTCGGATACTTGATTAGATCTACAGACATTGGATTAATCTCAGAAGCGCCTCCGTCACCGCCGCCTTTAGCTTCAGTTTCTAATCTCTCATGAACCAAATCCTCGTAGCGTGATTCCACCATCTTCCATTGCTTTTCGCCGATCATTTGACAATTTAGTTGATGCAGCGCGTCCTCGTGTAGCAAGCTCATTCCCCCTCCCTTGTTCCACCATATATTCACTTCGCTAAACTGTTTTGTAAATCCACCGCATGCTGTTAACGTCGGAATAACTGGAAACTCCTTGTACATTTGTTGAGGTAACTCAGACACGACGTAGCTATTGGAATGTAGTAGATGATCTACAAAGTGTCGGATGGTGTCTCGACCGTAATATGTCTCACCCAACGGCCGAGGAAATCTGTAATTTAAGGCTTGTATTCGAACTTCTAACTCTCCATATTTTGCTTTAATGTAATCGTTCGTCCAGTGTTTAAATACCGGCTGATTAATCAAACTTCCTCGGAAAAGTGCAGCCTTTTTTGAAAGAACGAATTTGTTCTTGAATTCCTCCGGTGATGGTGCATTATGCAACAAAATTTCTTCCACAAAAGACTCCGCAGGTCGGTGGTACCCGAAAGGTTTAAGATGTCCCACTGGCGTAGTAGAAGCATAGATTATTGATAGATTAACCAAAACTATGATACAATTCTTAACCACCATATTAAGAGGACTAGATTTAAGCTTTGTTTATATACCTATGCTGCTGAAAAAAAAAAAAATTTCCATCTATTTAATTTGATTCCTTTTTATATATAACATATTGTTGTACTTTGTGCACGTTTGCTGAATTTAAACGTAACTATGTGCTCATTTTCTATCATTCTAGAATAAAAACTATCAGCAAATATGGGGCAAATTTCCTAGAGACCTAAACAAACTCAGATCAACTATATTAAAGCTACCCTCTTTGTTAAACCTAAAGCTTCTGTAGATTTATAGGAGGTATTCTTAACTGGTAAGCAATAAATCGTACTTGAAAACGGAAATATTAAAGTGATAAAGGTTTAGCTTTTCACGGCATTCAAATTCTGAGAAACTAAATACTTACTGATCAGTCTGACTTAACGCCCAATATTATGAGAATAGAATCAACTTCGGTTTTTAACTAACGTGTCAGTGTATTCGATATACTGTGGACAATTTAGTGCAAATCACCCAAGGAAATTAGTGCAAATCACCCAAGGCAACAAACGCTAAAAAAATACTGCAGTTTGTAGTCAAACTGTTATTAAAGTTTACGCTGGGAAAATCGTTAAAATATATAAAAGAGAAACAATTATATTACCCTATTGCCACTTATATAAAACAGAGAGACTTTTAAATCCAACAAATGTCTATACAGAGTTATAAAGCCGAACAAAAAGGCGTAACAGACCCCTACCCAAGTGTACTATAAAAGCCGGCACAATGCACAAAAGGCAAAATAAGGCCGTACCATTTTTAGGATAGGAGGATAGGATATTCATCTTTATCCCCGTGAATGGGAAAACCAAGGAGGTTAACACACGGGGAATCGTCAGATCACCTCGCGCCCATCGTCGGGTTACCGGAGGTATTGCAGTGTGTTGTATATGATAGATACGTTCCTTTAATTTGGTAGAACCCATTAATCCGCTGGGTTCAGGCAATATCTGTAAAGTGCCTTGCCCAAGAACACAACCGACTAGCTAGCGACCAGTTTCGCACCTGCAACCTTTCGATTGAAAGGCGACGCACTTAATACCAACGGGCCGGACAAACTCAGTTTTTAAACTGAATTAAATTGGTATTTGTTTTGCACACATGTTAGTTGACTGTAACCATAACTGTAGTGGCAGTTTATTTCGTAAATATGTGGTTGCACAGCTTGTCGAGTGTGGAACTCCCCATTTTTGTTAAACATCTATTTGGCTGTGTTACCCTAGGGAACTTCCCTACGTACAAGTTATTTTCTTTATGTGCTCACGAAAGGTTTGTATATCGTCTCATATATTTGTTTAATTCGTCTAAAATACACAAGTTTGTTGTTGCGTTTGATTTAACCTAACGCAATGGCGTCAAAGGCGTTACCAATTGTTTCATTGGACGAAAATTCACTGCGACGGTTGCATCAAAAGCTTCTTAAAATGAAAGAAAATGAAACGCAGGAAACTTATAAAACACCAGGTAGGAATAACGCTCTTTGGATTGATTTTGAGGTCAATCCTACATATTGTTATATGTGCACATTATCGATTAATACTGTAATTTAAGTTAATTGTAAATGTGAGATAAGGTGATGGATGGATGTGCCATTTCTATTTTTGCAGATAGGATAATCCCATTAAAGGATTTATTTACGGTTACCCTCTGTTTGCTGGCGTCCATGGTCCAGTTCTCCACTGTATATTGGGGCTGTTACCCCGGAGATATCTGGTGTGTTTAAAATTACGTGGGAGAAACAAACATATTACTTACCTAAATTGTCCATCAATGACTAAATTACGTAGACAAGATGATGTTAAACAAGTTTTGTGAAAATATGGACAAAGTTAACATATAACACAGGGCAATGGTTGTTATTTCCAGCAGACCAATTATATAGCACAAGATCAAAGTCGCAGTTTGGTGGACAAAATATACTTACAAATTAAATGTTGGATTTGTTTGGGGTGAAATATTTTAAGAACGCCAAATGGATCCAGGCAATACCCGCAAAGTGCCTTGCCCAAACACACAACTGACTACCAAAAATAGTGACGCACTTACTCACTAAACTATTTGCCCAGAGATAGATGTACAGGCTGGTATAAGAAGCATGGCAATGGCAGATGTAACACTAGTACTTTTTTTCTCAGAATAGCTTGTTTTATTCTTTTATAGAAAAATGGGTTTACATTACAGGTTGTAACCTATATGTGGCTTGAAGCATAGAGATTTAATTTTTTGTACCAATGCTTTCTTGTCAAAATTTGCCATGTATTTCATTTACTAGTACTGGCTGATAGGGTGGGACCTGAACTGTCTTGTCAATTCCATATTCTCATTTGCATAATGACAAAAATTACATTTTTGATTATTTCATGCAGAGAATCAACCCCGACAGAGAAAGGCAGTGAGATCTCCGAAGTTTGAAGTCTACAGACCTGGTGTTACCCGGTTATCTAATCGTACTGATAACTTGAACAGAGAGTAATTACCAATTGTTTATTTTCCACAACTAGCTAATATGTGTAGTATGTCAAGTATTAATGTTTGCATCTTCATCATATAGCATGCATGATTTCTGATCAGTTAGCTGATTTATACTGCATCTGACCTTCAATTCAAAGATGTTAATTTTGAAACTAGCCACTAGCTTTTCCTTTATACAGAAAAATTAATTTTAATGTTGGTTATAAAAAAACATAACAATTTTTTTCAAAAATATAAAAAAAGCACTGGAATAGTTGTGGTAACCCGAGTAACCCGAATGTAGTAATGGGGTAATCTTAAAACTATCCGCTTCATATCAGCTGTCATTGTCCCACTCATGGGGAAGGAAAACCAGACCACAATTTCTCCAACTTAAAGTGTACAAAACCCCACACTTCTCTAATAAAACAAACCCCTGTGATGTGGTTGGTTGTTTATAACCGTATTTAAAGAAGTTATCTTCAAATTTCGTCAGCCAAACTCGCATCTGATATCCAGTTTCTATTATATCTTTATCACCCTATTGGTAGTATGGTAAACCATCGGGTGAAATTAAATGAGATCAAAACTATCGACTTATTAGTCGGTTGTATCACTGAGTAAGGTGTACTTTTATAGTTTTTTATTGGGTTAAACATCAATTATAAAAATGTCACCATCTTGTTTTTAAATGCTGTATAAGCTTACCCAACTACCTCCAGTTTCCCATCTCAAATAATTAAAATGAGTATCCTACATTTTTGCAGAACAAAAAAGAACTCCACACCTACAAAGCTAGAAGAAAATTCGAAAGAGCATAAAATCGGTAAAGGTCGAAAACCGCTTCAGAAAGATAAGGAAAAAAGATACACTCGTAAGTTCAACTGACTTTATTGATAATTCCAATTTAATTTGAGTTTAAACACTGATAATTAACTGTTTGGTTGGTTTTAAAATTGGAAAATCTTCAAACATTTTATCTCATACAATATCACCAACTTGTACGATTACATCCCACAATATAAGGACAAAAAAATAAGCATGGTCTTGTATTGCCTGACTTTCTGGGCTTACATTGTGGGATTTTTTACAATAATATATATTTTTGTCTTGTCGCTGGACTCCGATGATCACTTGCAATCCTACACCTGCCAATATTTAATTTATTAGGTGAATGTGGGCATGTGCTCTAACCATTTATTTCAGAACTTTTTTATGTATGTTATGATTAGGGCTGCAACACATATAGTATCTGTAATTGCGGGTCGAGTAAACATGGGAGAATTCCCAACGTCTAAACTAAATGTCTTTTACAGATAGAAATACATTTATTGATGACAATAAAACTACAGTTAGGATAGGATAGGATATTCATCTTTATCCCCGTGAATGGGAAAACCAAGGGGGTTATCACACGGGCAATCGTCAGATCACCTCGCGCCCATCGTCGGGTTACCGGAGCTATTGCAGTGTCTTGTATAAGATATACACATTCCTTTTAATTTGGTAGAACCCATTATTCCGCTAGGTTCAGGCAATGTCCGTAAAGTGCCTTGCCCAAGGACACAACCGACTAGCTAGCGATCAGTTTCACACCTGCAACCTTTCGATTGAAAGGCGACGCACTTAACCGCTAGACCAACCGGGCGGACAAGTTTGTCTTTGAATAAGGCTTGTAAATAAAATCAACTTTATTTATAATCATTGTAATAAATGTACAAACCTTTGTACAGAACATAATCCCGCTTTACACCTACTTATGGAATAAGTCATGTATTTGCGTTAGAAATAAAAAATTTGCCAGATGCCGATAAGCGTAGGACGTAGTTCGTAAATATTAGGTTCATAGTTTTTGTAGTTAACTTCAATTGTAAACACAAAACATCATTCACACTTAGGTTGTTGAACTTTATATAAAGTAATACAACTTAAGTTATGCTAAGTTTGTAAGTAAGGAAAATTAGCTTGTATAAATTAAAATGTAGTTGCCATGGCCGTAATAAAGCGTGTATACACATACATAATTATAATAACATATTAGCCCCATTAATGCATAATGATAGGCATATGACTACAGCTTATTGCGATCATTACTTTACAATAACAAATGTCACAACATGTGTTTGACATACAATGCATTTGTGAGTGCAAAACGCTATTTTTACGATACTCAGAGACACAATTTTAGGCAAAACTTCATTTTTAAGACAATGCAATGCGTCTGTGGTACGATAATCCCGATATTTATTTATTGGTATTGTTGCAGCCCTGGTACAAAACATAATCGTGATCCTAATATTTAATATTATGCATCCGGGTCTTTTTAACTCTGGAAGGCTTGCTTCACTTCTCATATATACTCCGCTATTATTTGGATAAAATTACATTGAAGTTATTTGTGCAATTAGGTGAAAAACAGAAAGAGGTCAAAAGATCTGCTACACAAACCAGGAGCACAAAGAGGTGACGCTTTTGCCATACGTTTCGTGTAGACACTGTCAACTTTTGTATACATATAAATATAAACTGTAAACTTGTTATTTTTGTTAAGCCTGTTTAGTAGGTTAAAGTATGATGCTGTACTCAAAGTAAATTTATGGTTGCCAGGTTTGCAAACCACATCCTAGCATTGCAAATGAATAATAATTCTATTTGCTAAGGGTTGTGATTTGTATGTTTAACATGAGCTCTGTGCAGACAATCGCTTTTTGGCCTTTTGAATGAAAACAAATTAATAGTACCATGCGTGGCGCACTTGACCAACATTTATACTATGAATTTGTGTTTAAATATGATGTCATAAATCATAATTATAAAAGACATGGGTGGTCTTAAATTTTTGCTCAGTAGCATGAATGCAGTGCTTTTTGGGATGAATTCTGGGAGTGAAAATAAGGGATTATTATGAAAACACAGCCATTAGTTAGGCCTACACTACTGAAAACCAATATTTATACCTTGTTTATAATATATTTTCAAAAATATTTTAGTCCCCGTCAAGATAGTGACGAGTCATCAGATATGGAGGAAGGATATCTGACTCGGCAAAATAAGAGGTTGGGTAAAGCTCGGAAAAACAGCACAACATCATCTACGGACGGCACAAGGTAAATATAAGGTTCTTAACTTCATATTTTTCGCATACTGCAAATCTTTTACTTTGTTTTGGGAACTTTTTTTTCGCATACTGCAACAGAATAGGGGGAATAGGTTTAATAACAATCTGTCTGCCCAAGCTTGTTATATAATGGTCCATCACAGGTTTTACTCTATTAATCTATATATTTAACGAAACACGAATCATTTCTTTGATTGCTATTCAGCAAAGATGGGTTATTTGGAAGTAGGTCTAATTAAAATATTTTAAATGAGGGTCATAATTTTAAATGAGGGTCAAAATAGTTTATTTATACTGCGAACTTATTACTATTTGTAAGCAATGCACCAGGTAGTTAATGAAAAAACCATTTACAGTGTTAATAGGTATATTTGTTTTGTGTCAGGTTCTGACTAACCTGTGTTGTGAGGGAAAATCATGTAGAAAACATTCGGAAACCTGTCTGATTATGACGAAAAAATAAAAAAACTATAAAAGTTACTCGGTTGATATATCAAAACAACTTCACATTTAAGTGAGAAACCAGATGAGTTGGAATGGGATAACTACAACCACAGTCGACTGTTCGATACTTGGGGTGATCAGCATCAGCAAGAGAACAACAAGGTAAGTTCATTTCCAAACGATCTCTTAAATTGTTCCTTCACACAAAGTTTGGATGATAACGGTGATACTGCACCATTTAAACTAAAACAGGAAGGGGGTGGTTAAAGAAAATATTGAAGCACTTTTGTTGTTACAAATATCTGTAACGTAGCACTTTTTAAGCTAAATGAGTTTTTTGAAAAACAAACTCCATAAACAGTTAATATTAACTTTGTTTAAAAGTCTACGTTTAAAAAAAAAATTAGAATATTTTATTTGTGTTTATCCTTGTAAATGGGAAAATGAAAGAGCATTATCACACATTCAGCTTAACTCGCACCCATTGTAAGGTTACTGGAGGTATTGTAGTGCGTTGTAATGATTAAGACCTACTTAGTAAAACCCAATAATTTAGTGGATTTAGCAGATACAGATCCAAGAACAATCAATTGTGCAATGTGACTTATTTAGCAATTGCATAAATTTCAACTTTTTAATACGTAAAATTTTAAATTTGAAAAGCTTCCACTTGCTGAATAGCAGTAAATATCTCACTTTCTTTTCTTGTTTTTAAAACTTTTAATCACAGCATGAATATACGAATGCGGATGAATATTCAGAAGAGGAAGAAAAATCACCAATTATTAGCCGGAAAAAGGTTTTCGTAGAGAATTCTTTTTGTGTAATTTTTGACCCTTCTATTAGTTTACTGTATTATTTTTTTTTGCTAATACTATGTAAACAAGGTTTTAGAGAGATCAACTTCAAGTATATGGAATACAAATAGTAGCACAACAAAACCCATTTACATTATTTTAAGCCACAAGCTGCCAGCACTAGTTTTATTGGACCCTCCCTTTTGAATACCCTCCCTCTTAAATATATATTGTTGACCCTCCCTCTTGAATATATACCGAAAAATTACATGTTTTTTGGCTTTTAACTTAATGTATTTGAAACTTTGTAGGAAAGAAGAGCAAAATCTCGAAAACCATCAGAGACCAGTAAAGCTGTGGTGCCAAAGCGTAAAGAGCGCATGTGTTACATGGATGAACATGGTTCAACGAATACTGATGGTAATTCGGACCATAATGAAACATCATCCAGTCCAGTAAGGGAGAAGCAACCTGAAAATGTAAGAAGTGTGCCTGGGTACACCATACACAAATCGGAGCATATATTTTTTATATTTAATAATAAAGCCACTATATAAGTATTACACCCCCCGTTTTTCTTCATTTAAGACCAACATACCTCATAACAGTGTGATGATCGTTACAAAAAAAATAAAAATAAATCATGAGATGGTGGTAGAATTAGAATACAGATAGAAACGTTGTGTGGTAATCATGTGCACAAAAATCAAAGCAGATTGAATGTAAATATGCAAACTTTATTTTTACATAAATCAATTTTCATTATTATTTAGATGTATACTTGGCCAAAAACAAATTAGTAAATTTTTTTTTAATTTTATCAGCTAAAAAAGAAGCTATATGACCCAAGTAACCCGGACACACCTATTATGGTGAAGTCCAACAGGCGTGCTATAGTAAAACCTGACAACAATGCAACCAATGAAACCCAACCGGTTTATAACCAGGTATAATCAAAAAATTGCTTGATTTCGATCCGTTATAATAGTTTATATTTATGTGATTTTAGGAAATGCTAAAATTTTGTAAAGAATAAAATGAACTGTTCATCATTTTATTGTAATAGATGTCACAAATTTGTACATACTTCTTCATGGTTTCGTGTAATTTCTATGCATAACCTAAATTATAATAATGTTTTAATTTTGATCGGAAAAATGTTAATATTTAAAAATGGTCATTGATTTTTTTTAAAAAGTTCACCAAATTTCGTTTATCTAATTTTATTCAATGTGACATTGTTATGTACACTAAAAGAGTGACAGAGTAAGGTGCAATAGCAGTGTTATAAAAAGGCATGGTTTTTACAGGTAATTTTATATATGATTTCTTTGTGTTTTGCTTTCCGCCGACTAGTTCTGTGCGTAATATGTACAAAAATGCGTCAACATTTTCTTAGTCTTTTTTTTGATTTTTAATTAAAAACAAATAATAAACCATTATGCTAGAATAAATTATTTAAATTTTACACCATGGACGAGATACCCATGATATCATTCTAGTGACATTATGGTTACCAAGCCTTTGCTATTTAAAACCGCCTACGTCCTTACCGATTGAGCTTAACGGCAAGAAAAGACAAATCAATCAATACCCAGTCATGCTCGCTTTGTATCTATGGCTGTTAGATGTGGTGGTAATCTTAAACTTGTGTCTAGGAATATTTCTTGTCTTCTCGTTTTCCATCTCCGAACCTACGCAACTTACCACATGATGGTAGCAGACAAAGAACACTGTACAATGCCGACACCAATTCTAATCAAATGTTAGTATGATCCAACCTATTATATGAACGACGGGTAGAAAGAGTTTAGCTAAATGTTCTTATGAATTTGTCATAATAAAAATAAGGGAAATCTAAAATTGGCAAGTGAACCAGATCATGGGCAATCGGTATTCTGATTATTTCGCCAGTTATAATTTTTCTAACCATTATTGAGGGATGCACCTGAGTTTTATGCCGTTATATGAGTTGTATTACCGACAAGTAAAAATAAAACTTGAAATGAGTTAATAATGTCCTGAATAAAAATCGTTGATTACCGTTAGCTCCATATGGCTGATGCAACTATTGCAAAATGTAAATATCACCAGTAAAAGGTAATTAATGCTCTATAATTAACTTTGGCACTTAGTGGTCTTCGGTTAACCCAGTGGTTTAATGGATTAAACAAAATACGTCTATTGGCACATGCTATTCGCTGTTAAACACGGGTTTCCTATCTTGTTCCGAAATAATTCAATACGAAAAGTGATACTGTGGCTTTATGCTTATTTTCACCCATACAATCCCTACCGCAGCTATGTGCCACGCACCCACTCACCCAGATCCTACCCCCCACCCCAACCACAAGGAGCATGGGGGAACAGGGAAAACTATCTTTACATGATGGAACAGCAGAAAATGCAACAGAAGGTGAAAGCAATTGCCAATTTTTCTACCACTAATTATGGTTGTTTTAATGCATCTAAATTTTTCAGCTGGATTTAAATTGTACCACATCATTTTATTTATTATGTTTGATGGGTAATGATGACACTGATAGTGTTGTACACTTAGTAAAGACAAAATATAAAGCTTTATATATCAGCAATCGAGCAATTGTGTATAAATCTCTGTGTGTGTGTTTATCAAAGAAAAATATAGAGAAAAAATATATGAATAAACTTGTTTTTCTGAATACTAATATTAAAATTTTTGAAATTTTTTTTAATTGTGAAAAAATAAAAATTTAAAATTACTAAAATCAACAATTGAATCCTCAGAAAGAACAGGAAGAAGCCTTGATTGCTGATCACATGACCAGTATCCGCCGTCAGTCATGCGTGACCATGTTCAGTGAAGCAGAAAGGCACGAAACAGCCATAAGTTCCTTGCTGTCAAGTTGTGAGAAGTTTACGATGAAGAATTTTACTGAAAAGCTGTTGAGATCCAGGTGAGCATGGATAACATGGGGATGACTATTATTCAAGATGTCGATTTTTGTTCGGAATTTTATCTGCTTCGGAAGAGCTTAAAGACAGGGTTATGGGTCAGAGGGTAAAACCATGTATTCATGACTTTGTGCAAAATATTTCGAACATTGTTCTAACTTAGTGGAATCTATTAGGATATACAACTTAAATATTCTGTAGTATTGTATTAAACACTTTAAAGGATTCGAATTGCTGCTTATAACGTTATACTAACTATAGTAAATCCAAATTAATGAATACCCAATTAGTCTGTATTATGTATCTGTACTTAACCATGGTTACAATACTTTTTCTGCTTCGAAAATCAGGAGTATACAAAACAAAGAATACTATGGAAATTAATTATGAGACACAGCATATGTTGCACTAAATATTGGTATGCAATGCCGTGTAAGGTCCAACCAGTTAGTCTGGTGGTTTAGTGCGACGCTTTTTAACCGAAAGGTCGCAGGTTCGAAATTGGTCGCCAAGTAGTCCTATTCGGTTTTGTCCTTGGGCAAGGCACTTAATAAACATTGCCTGACCCCAGAAGATTAATGGGTTCTACCAAATTGAAGGAACGTGTCTATCATACGCAACACACTGTAGTTGCTACGGTAACCAGACTTGGTTTTCCAATTAACGGGGATAAACATGGATATCCTATTCTCGTATCCCTATCCTAAGCCATTAGCAATATTGTGTAGTGCCATTTTTTCATAACAATGTGATATAAAAATAAAAATTTTCTTTAATTAATTTGAGTGTTTTTTCCCCAGAAACAAACTGAAGAAGATCTATGAAAGCCTGATTCTCACCGATGTTGAGGTGGCAGCCAAACATAATGTGGAGCAGCTTCTCTGGAAGAATGTCTTCCACCAGGTCAGCTGTTTTGTTTTGTTGCACACTGTTGTGGTATGTGATACGATTAATTTTTTTCCGAAACCCTGCCCAGTGCTCTTTGTGTGTTTTGCTGTCTAGTCATTAAACACTGGTATGTGTTGTACTTTGCACAACTTGTAAATGTATTTTCCAAATTAACAAACTGTTTTCCAAAAAATACTAATATTTAGATGTACATCTCATCCCGGTCTCAACAACTAAAACAAAATACTTTTTTAATCATATTACCAGAGCTCAGAATTCAACTAAGAGTGCAGGAGCATATGATTTTCTTTAAATGGCAATACATAATCCTGTTTGTATCGTGTGTAAATTAATGGTGTTGTTACAATGACGATCCTAAGATCACCACTCACCTGCAGTAGTATTCCACTAGTTTTTATTCAACCCAGTATAATCAATTCAGTACAAGCAACATCTGCTAAGTGCCTGCTATAGGATATACCTGCCTATCCCCCTGTCAATCTTAAAGTTAACTGGATAAGCATGTATTACTTAATTGTTGGTTTCCAGGTGATAGAAAAGTTGCGCGAACAAATAGCATCTTGCACAGAGGATGAAAAGACTGAACTTCGGGATTTGTTGATATTGATCCTCGATCAGGTACTTGTGTGTGTTATTGTGCAAATTTGTCTACGGTTTGGTCATTAGATTTACTTCCGAATGTTTTGAAATGAGCTTTCTTTAGATATTAAATTTTACTTGTTTTGCTTTGTGAATGGCTATCTATGATTTAAGTGCATGTAAGCAGCCAGAGGTCATGTTCGTTTAAATAAGTTGTGTTTTATTATATAAGTAACATAAGGTCAATTACTTACTTATACAAACCTAGGCTTACGGGTACACTTGTATAATTGGCAGGTAGAATTTGTAAGCTAATTCTAAGAATAAATCTATAATGTTTATTTTGGGACTACATATATTTTGGGACTTCATATATTTTGGGACTTCATATATATTTTTAGGACTACATATATTTGGGACTACATATATATTATATATACCTTTATTCGTGCAATCAAATGGAAAAAATTAAATGTACCAAATCATCCACCAGGCTGCAGCATTCTACGAAAACCTTCTTTCCGGTCTGCAACAAACATATCGCTTCAGTGTGAAGGAGATGTTATGTAGTCCTTCTGCTGCTAAATCTGTGCATAAGCAAGCTGGCAAGAGGGTAAAAACATTTGAATTTCTCATGGATAGAGCAATCTTTTTATTTGTCGCCTGTATAATCTTAACCCTTTAACCCTTTCACCACGACGGAACTTTTGCCGTTTTTGGCACTTTTGAGTAAGGTTGCTTTGACCTTGTTTGCTGCAATTACTGTTGGACTTAGGGAAAAATAATCTATTACAAAGTTGTGCAGTAGATAATTTTCTACAAATTGGTATTTTTTTTTTGATGACGTGGTAGAATTTGTAATGACGTCATAATCAATACTTCATACTCTAATTACTCGTTACTGGTAGCTTGTAGAAGATAGTAATGTATTACAAAGTTGTTCAAAATGAAATTTCCTACAAAGTTACGTCGTTTATTTTTTGATGACGTCAACTAAGCGTGATGATGTCACACATGACTGACAAATATGGCATTTCATCACCAGAATCACTGTCGGCCTCGTTCATGCTGGCAGCCTGATCAGCTGTAAACTACCGCGAAGTTGCCATATTTCTTCTGAATATCATATAATAATAGAATAACAAACAAAACAAAGACGAAAAAATGAATAAATATCAATAGTAATTAGCGAAAGTCATATTAACTCTTTCCGTCCCAACTCGCCATATATGGCGAGTTGGTGGGAAAACATGGTATCCCGCCTGTACATAAATGGATGCAAATCTAAAAAACGATTTCTCCGCAATGCGTAATGGTAGAGACCTCAGCTATGGCTCATTCGATCAAGGAAACCCTATATTTTATTCTCTGTAATTTTCGTGGAGAAAGGAGTGATAGCCTTTCTTTTTCAAGGCTTCGCCTCTTATTTCTATCGATTTTACACGAATTTACAAGTGACTAACTCAGCCAATAGGAGTCGCGTTAACTTGCGGAGAAGCTCTTTTTGTCAAGCAAGTCTTTCTTTACATTCTCTGTGAATTTCGTGCCGTTGAGAAAAAAAGGAGAGCGTTGGTGACGTTTTCGCAGCAGGCGTTTATGCTTCGTGTTCACCAAAGCATGAATCCAGCTGGGCCTGCTGAGCGCACGATAAAGAAAAAGGCGGCGAGACTAGCTAGTTCGGTGTGCCCTGTTTTGAAGAATATCATACAATTCGAGAATATTGGAAATAGTATTTGTGTTTGTTTGATTTTGTAGGCCCTTTTTACACTTCCTTCACTGTTCTTATTTATACTTTTTACTATTTTAGTTCTACAAAACTAAAAACTTCAATGCGTTTTGGTTCAATTTTTCATAATATAGTTAGAATAAAGGAAAATTTCAATTAGGAATAGTAAAAAAACTACTGAAGATACAAATACAGTTCAAATTTTCCTGAGTACAAAAACTATTAGACAATCTACATTCCAATTTTCATATCATTTGGGCATACCAATAATTAGTGAGTATTTCGTTTGTCAGTGCACCTCAAAATTTTCAAAGTCGAGCAGAATTTTCTTTACATAAAAAGTGGTGTTCACTAAAGTTTACATAATATATTCTTTATTGGAGGTAGATTCTAGGTGTGCGGTTTGTTTAAAAGAGGGATAAATTATCTTTCCAACCATACTAAATATTAAATCATAGCATAAATTTGAGAAAAACTGTGCTAATTTGAAAATGACCAAAAATTGTAAAAAACACTGCGGGACAGCATGTTTAAATTAATGCATTTGGCCGGGAGTGAAAGAGTTAACATATGTATACATATATTGTTGAAAGATCCAAAATGACTGGTAAAAGAGAAAACAAAGATGGCTACTGCTAGTTTTATTCTCACAGCAACTAGTGTAACAGTTTTAACTCCCCAGAACACAAAAAAGCGATTGTTTACCTATAAGTTAAACTAGATACAAAATTTTTTAAGAAAAATGTTTGGAGCAATATTACTCAAAAATTTTAAATGTAAAGGTTATGTTTTTATGCGTTATTTCAAAAGATCTATTCAAATGCTTTCCAAAAATATAAAAAGAAAAATCCCCCAAGAAACGACTGAATTGTGCATTTTTTTTCGGGGACACTTCTAGGTTACAAATATGTAACCGTCGTGGTCTAAGGGTTAACTGCCGCTGTCGACTCAAGTCGACTCAAGTCGACAGCGCCGAAAATTACATAAGTGGAAAAGTATACGGTCAATTTTGATCAGTGAGATGGCGCTGGAGAGCTGAATAATTTCTGCGTTTACCAATATAAATTGATATATAGGTTTGCATTTGAAATTTTTGGGTTATTTGAGTTTTAAAAACGTATACATATATGTGTGGTTTTGGTTGTTTTAATTAGTTTTAATTACTGTTTTAGTCCCCGATTAGTTTTCAACTATTGTCGTCATGGTTCGCTTGTTTAGTTTGAAAACAATCCATTCGTTTTTCGCTTGTACATTTTGGATTAGGCTATTTTTTGAGCTTATGGAGGGTAAAAACAGATATTCTGTTGAAGAAGCTGCCCTTTTGTTGGATGATAGTGATTCTGGAAGCAGTTGTGCTTTGTTTTTTAGTAGTTCTAGCGATAAAGAACCTTTTTGAAGATGTTTTGCATCAGTTTTGTTTTCCTGTGGCTATGTGTTTGTGTTTCATAGGGCGAAAGTAAAAAAAAAAAAAATTGGATTTGCATATTACGACGTCATCAGTCAAGTTGTGAGGTCATCACAAGAAGAGTAGTACAAAAATGATCCAAATATAATCATAAATAACTTTGCTACATACTGTTTTGTTTGTAAATGAGAAAAAATATAGTTTTTGTTGATCTAAATAGAAACACATGACGTCATTGCACAATGCATGACGTCATCAAAATTTAATTCATGTAAAACAAAAGAAAATTTATTACTGAACAACTTTTCTGTTGATCATATCATGCTTACATCAATAGTTTTTTGTACAGAAGCTTCTAACCTAGGGCGACTTCGCCGAAAAATTATCTAAAAAACAGCCGGCAGTTAAAGGGTTAAGCAGGTTATGACCAGACAAGGTTTGATCTTTACCTTGACCACATTTCGCTTTGTCCAGGCCAAGACATTAATGGAATATTCCTTTTCCAGTGAAATCATTTAAAACAAGTGATATCAAAATAACAAAAACCTACCTTAATAGCTTAGCGAATACATAGGCATATATTAACAACTGTTATTATTCTATACACAGTTATAATCTTCCACATTAGTCGAATGTAAAAATAACTGTTTGAGCCAAATTGTCCCTGAAGATGGTTATCTACTGATTTAAAATGACTGGATCATGATAAAACTATTTTCATTCTTAATTGGGCTCGAAACTTCAGACAAAATTTGCGATAATGAGTTGCCAGCGATCACTCCTCTGCCTCGGTGACATCACAAGATATCGGGAGATCGCCAATGAAAGCAACAACTTTGGCCGAGCGAGAAAGTAAGTGGATTGATTAATATCTTGTCAGATACTGGTCCTTCTTTGTGGTAATATTAATCGTGAAGTTTATTCCTGAAAGACATAATATAGTCACTGATAAAGGGTCACAAAAAATCGTATTATTTCAAAGCAGGACAAATCATTGAAAGCACCACATCACTTGGAAGTCATACAGCATTATATCTCTTGAATTGCTGTTTCATATCTCTCTGATTGCCTTATAACAAAGCATTATATCCACTTTCTTGTTGATGTCTAGAAATTTAATGCTAATAGTATACAACTCTGAAATACAAATGCGGAAAGGATTCGATAGTCTTTCCTCCTAATTGAAAATGGAAAAAACACTTTCCGTAACAATATTTATGAAAAAAAAATTGAATATTCTCACTTTATCTTTTTACTAAATCAAATTGAATACCCCATGCAACGTTTTATTATTACTTTTATCTCACCGCAAATATTTATCAGTTACTACATGCAAGCCCGTTCCCTGGAGCCACGCAACGGACGTCCGTACAACCAGCTTGCTATCCTCGCTCTACGCACTCGTCGCAAGCTGGATGCTGTGTATTACTATGCACGCAGTCTAGCTATCACTGGCAACCCGATTCTTACTGCTCGCGAAAGTCTGATTGCTCTGTTCGATGATGCAAGGAGAAAGGTGATGTATCAGCTTGATGTTTAAGTGTTGTGTCTGTACGCTTTATCTAGTACGTCAAATATTTCCTTTTTTGTTCAAAGTCTCTCAGTCTGTCTGAATACATTAACTTACTGTTAGAGTATGTCTACTAGTTATAGATATTGCTTCACCCAGTTGAAACACACAAGTCAAACAGTTTATTCATATTCCTTATCCTTATACAGTTAGAATACACTCGTCGAAAAGAAACTGAAAACAAACCTAAATCAACTACAACAGATGGAAACAAACAATCTGCTAATACCAAGTTAGTACTTACATGTTTAAGTTTCTTATTTTACAGAAATGAATGATTGGTAGCATTTGTAATTTTCATGCGTATGATGGTCTGTTCACAGATTACTGCATGCTATGTAATGTAAAACTGTTTTTTTTATTGCTGTGCGATATCTTACCTAACTAGAATTTATTTTTTATTTTTTTTACCGGGTTAAGTTTTAAACCCATGATGCGCTCGGCCCTTACACCGTTTTTTTATATAGTTGGTATATGTATCGGTCGCGTTAACCATTAGGCTACACAACCGAATAGAATATTTATTAACCAAAATTATGACCAATTTGTTTTCCCCACCAAGTGGTCCGGCTCAGATCTGGTGTCTTCCTGGCTCTTCTCATCCCAAAGATCCTCCCACATCCACTAAGGAGCAATCTGATCCGGTTTCTGGAATGAGGGCACTGTCGTTGTCATCAATGTTGCCTTCTGAGGTAGGCAAGAAATATTTTGTTAACTGATAAACCAATTTTTTGTAAAAAATATGCGTGATATATTTGTTAGCGCCGAGATTACTTAAAGCAGGCTTACTGACCTATTTTTAATCAAACAATTTTATATTGAACATTACTAATTCCTAGCAGGCATTGAAGCAATTTAACCTCATGTTTGTTAACTTGCACGGAAAGCTTTTCACAAGGGTTGGTTTCGAATCATTTCACGAATTGCAAAAAAAAGTTCTTCAGCTGTTTGAGAAGGTAAGATTGTTTATCTTTATTAACCTTTACTTACTCACTTAAAATGACCCATTAACGAAAATATAGCATAAAAGCTATCATAAAGTTTCAATGTCCATTAGATTTTTTCTGCGAACCATAAATGTATTGACAAATATCAGTCTAAAAGGGAAGTCGTTTGGTTTATACATGCAATCTTTTGAAATGCATTGTGCTGATAAACGAGTCAATGTCACAGCTTTAAATTCAGTTTCAATAACACCATCCCAGGTACTGCAGATCAGACCATTCACCATTAGCAGCCAGACATTGCTGCACGTATTCACAATCAATTACTTCAGTGTGTTTGATCAGTATCAGAAAAGTCATAATGGTAAGACCAATCCTTATTGATCATTTCGCTAATGTTTGCAGTTGTAAATAAAGATTACCTGTATTTTTATGCTTATTTAATTTGCTGTCAAAATACCAGGGACATTTTTGCACTATGCACCTGACCATTCAACCAATTGTTTCAAAAAAACTTAAGTTAAAGTACCTAGTGCAATATTCTACTTTTGGCCGGATGGCTGAGAGGTTGTGTTTAACCATTAACCAAAAAGGTAACATGATTAAAAGCCAACAGCTAGTTCTGTAATGCCCTTAACAAACAGTACTTGAGCATAGTGGTTTAATGTGTTAAACGTGACGAACAATCTTTCCATCTCGATTCAACACACTGTCATTATTCCGGTAAACCTGCCGAGCACTAGGTAATCTGACAATTGTCTATAATAAAGCATCACCAGCATGGTTCTATACCTGAAATTAAACATAAATATCTTGAACTGCAGCTGATAGTGATAAGTAAGGAAATCTTTTGGTAAAATATCAACAGAAAACTCAAGCAGCTCAATGTGTGCTGTACAACTTACGCTTGACATGATCGCCATTCTCACCAAAGAGGTCACTGTCGCTCTATTAACTGTGACCTTTGACCCCATGCTCGGGTTCGTGCCCTCGTCGTGCAAGGAACTCGACGTTATTCTTCCCTCATTCAAACTCGCCTGTGATTGGTTGTTTTCAAATCGAGATATCTGGTACCCTCACCCCCCAATGCATGGTAACAGGTAGGGTTGCAACCATAAAAGTTATGTTTTTAAAACTAATCTAATGGTGTTTTATCCTAATAAATGATAGAAAAATCCTACTCATACTACCAGGCCATAAATTACCATTTTTGTCTATGTACCTCAGGTGGCGCTTTAATTTTAATATAGGTGGTCACCTTTTTCTTTTATTTACAAATTGATATAATAAATTATTGATATTGAAATAAAGGAAAGTTATCATTAAAATATATCCTGAAATCTGAACAAATAATGTCGCATTAAATTATAATAAAAACCAACTGAAAATGTTTGAACGAAAGTAAAAAAACTTGAATTTGATTTTTTATGATCAGGTCATTGGATCTGTGGACAAATCTAGCGGGACTTTGTGACTGGCTGTGCAGCGATGATAAGCAATTTTCTGTCCGTACTTTCACGCAGAGTCATCACGACTTGGTCGAGGTAAAGGTTAATGCTTTTTTTCAGCGAATTTTTACTAATCAATAAATTTCAAGTTGTAGTTATAATGGGATACACTTGACCAATTTGATCATTGTAAATAGAAGATTCTTGGATGCCACTTACTGTGCTTCCAAGTCTCAAACTACCCCAATAGTATGCAGCTTGATGGTCTTTTTATAGTAATTTATTTGGTTAATACTAAAAGGAAGTTAAAACTATGTCAATTTATTACCCTGCTAGTTAAAAATCCCTGTGCACCCCAAACGCTACATCGTTATAAATTACTTTGTTTTCTTATTACCACATTTCCACCTTTTAGTGATCCCTGTGCATGTTATACATTTTTTTATTGTTATGTTGAAAAGCATGCTCCACAATAATTTAGCAAACTTATTTCTATTTTAGGTTAATTTGGCCGAGGATTTTGAGATGTCTGGATTCTATCCACTAGCTGAGGCAGAGAGCGAGCCGCGGTTTGTGATGAAGAAGGACGTGGATGGGGCGGATGTGGACAATTGTGTCCGCCTTAATCTCATCCGGGACTTCCTGGAGTACCTCTGTGGGATGGAGCAACCTCTGCTAGCATTCAAACAAGGAAGGTGGGTTGATTGTGACGTTAGTGGAATTCACATCATTGCGGGTGTTTAAAGTCTTGGTTTAATCAACAAGAATAAAACCATGCCCACTGCCGAGATCACATCAGTTTTTTTTGAGTTGTATGATAAAATTTATATAGACTAGAACTGGTAGTAGTCATTTCATCCTGTGAAATAACCGCCTTGGAAATTTAGTAGTGAAGTATTTAACCATCCGACATTTAACCCTGTCCATCATGGGTTCATTTTTCAGAGACTCACACAGCACACTTTATTCTTCAGGTATGTTGCGTTAGTGAGGCAGGAAGACCAGATTGAATCTTCACCTCAAATCACCAGTTATAACCAAGATCTGGTGAGTCAATCAATTGCAACTGGATAATTGTAGCAAACCACCACACCACATTTTACTTCGTCAGTCTGATTCGATTTACATACATAGAAAGAACGGTCATATTTATTCTTGTGGTAGAAAAAAACGAAAGGTGTTATTATAACTGGGTAATCTCTTTTAAAAAGTTCTAGTCGGTAAGATTTAAGCAATGTTTGTTTCTGTCTTTTCCCAGTGTATGACTTTGGCAGTTGCACTAGTCACAAGATGTTCTGTTCAATGTCAAATATGCCCTTGTTTGCTGAACGCATATCGGCCAATTCTTCCCAATTAATCACTGAAACACCCCCACAGATCCTTCCTGATCTTCCCGATGTTGACACAAGTTTTGAGGAGCAAGTGGACTCCGAGGATGAGTTTTCCGAGCTCAAAGCATATCGGGACTCGCTCCAGAAGACTAGAGATGTCCATGAAAAGAGAAGAAATCAAATTCAGGTAAAGAAAATGTAATTTTTTACAGAAATCTTTCTGTCAAATGACATTAACTGTAGATGATTCTTTTTTTAGACAGCAGTTTGCAATCAACAAATTATCTAATGCTTGCACTTTCTAGATAAACAGTATCAGTTACCGTTGTTATCAACTTTAACAAAATATACTGGCCCTAGAATGCTTCTTTTTTATGTATTTATTACACCACAAATCCAATTTGTAAAGGCCAGAACACAATAATTTAAAGGATCAGGCTAAATTCGAATGTTAACTTTTAAATTTATATTACTCATTCTATTACCAGCCTCTACCAAACACAATGATTGTGTCCTTAAAAATCATCCCAGTGAATTCAAATTGCACTGGTAACAGACCCAGAATAGCTTTGGTTTAGGCCATGCAGTATTCTCATGTACATTGTGGACTGTTACTATCTTCTCTAAAGTGAAAAACATATTCCTTTAAGAAATTGACCATTTCATTGTCTTACTACCAGGTAAAAGGGTATTCCTGGGAAAGAGAACAGAAAAATTAGTTCGTGTTGACCATTTAAAAGACAAAATTAGGGAAGAGACAAATAAGTGGTAATCGTTTAACATTTTCATCAGGCATCACTGGATGCTGCAGGATCAGGGAGCAAGACAATGTACATCACTCCGAAGAGTGTGATCCCGGACACGAATTGCTTCATAGACCATCTTGATATGATTAGCGATCTTTTGGAGAACGGCCAGTTCACCGTCTGCGTTTGCCTCGTTGGTTAGTGGGGTTTCTACTTTTGCTAACATGGCTGTGAGCTCTAAGTTGTCGCCAACACAACAAATCAAATGTTAAAATCTTGTTTAAAAAAGACTTATGATCTGAGTCAGGTCGATTGTCGCATAATTTCTCAATTCCGCATTCACAGTATTATCAGAGTTGGAGGGTCTTGCCCTAGAGAGCAAGGGTAACACAGAGCACAACAGACGTGTTCATGCATCTGCTGTGTCATCGATGCAATTCATCAAGCAGAAATTCACATCGCGACACAGTGCCTTATGCGCTCTTACCAACCAAGGCTCGGCACTTGATACTATTTCGTTCAGGAGCCAAAACTCTTACAGTGATAAGGTAGGTTAAGATGCAGTTATTCTGTTCTACAACTATTAATTTCAGATTTAAAATTTTGAACCGCTCAAAAATAAGTTAAAGATGTACATTTTGTTTATAAAATCACCGTGATTTTGATTTACGATAATTGACACTGAAATCTTATATCGAAATCTGCAATAAAGTTCAATTTTCTCTTATATGAAGACTTATTTAAGGAAACAAAAATATGTTTTATTCTTGATTCTAGAACTAATCTGTACTAGAACTAGTTTTGTAACAAAATAAGTAGGTAGTCTCCTATCTCTCGTGCCATTATAAGATGCATCAAAAGATTCAAGAACTATACATTTTAACAGTTTGATGTAGTGGTTTGGCTACATTAAACTGTTAGCCTGGGTTGTTCGGCCTGCCGAGATAAAAGATTGTTGGATTAAAACTAGCTGCTGGTTAGTCTGCACTGAAGAATTGTTGCACTGGGTTATAAATTGCAGCACCTAGTATCTACCGATTTAGTTCGGCCTGCAATGTCAGTAGGTGGTAAGGAAACAACAACTTACTACCCAGTGCAATAATTCTACAGTGAGCATAAGGTAATCTCCCGTTCCTATCCTTAACACCCATTATTTCCAGGGCAGCAATGATGATCTGATACTGCAGTGTTGTGAAAAATATGAAGAGCGAACAAAAAATTCTTCCTTCCCCAACACTTCTTCAACTGTTCTTCTCACCGACGATCGAAATTTACGAGTCAAAGCGCTCACCCGGAACATGCCCACAAAATCTTTGCCAGAATTTTGGAAATGGATTTCTGTTGCTAAGTGAATCTCTTAGTGTCTCGGTGTCGCTTTTTTATTTTTTAGGCTGTTGTTTTTTAATTAATCGTACTTCTCCATTTGGTTTTAACCTTATCCTAATGCTGTGAATAAATTGGAGAAGTTCGCATTTTTCATATAGCAGCAGTAGTTTTGTAATATTGGTGAAAAAATCAAACTGCAGTAATGAAACATTGCATATGTAGTTGTCGAAGCGATTTCATCTCTTCGGACCTGTTCGAAAAAGGCTGTTTTTATTGAATTCAATGCAGAGTTTCCAAGAGTACGTTACCTATTTTTAGGAACTTCTTTAGTTTTTCTTCTTTACATTTTGAACTCATCATTGCTTGCTTAGGAATTTTAAAGACACTGAAAAAAACAAGATAATAAAAACATCTTCATAAATCGGTTGAGAAAGTTGCCCCACACCTGGTGAGGCAGAGGTTTGCAGCAGCAGAGTCCTGCACAAGTTGTAATGACGATTCTTTGAGTAGCTCCCCTGTTAATTCATCGCTGCTGACGTACACCCTTGCTGCTGGGGCGAATCCCGCCTGTAAGAATTTAACCCTAATTACTTTTTTGTGCATTTCTTGGGTAAGAGACTTGTTGCCTCAAACTAGTTGTTTCTAATGGATATTAACAAATTATATAATACTTTGTCAACCAGAATGTGTGCTCGAGGTAGCTCCCAATTACCTGTCCTATGTTATAGAATGCTGTCACAACAATGACAGAGTAGTAACAAAACAATAATTGTTGGGTCGTTTTGCTTACTTACATCAAAAAGGGTCACACTTTGATCCTTTAACATAGTCTTGGGGGGTGTGGTGACTGGAAAAATTTGAATGTTATCAATCGTTTGGTTGAACACAACAGAACTTACATAAATAAAATGGTTTCGCCACATATTCCTGGACGAGAGCGTAGAGTTCTTTTATCGTCTCAAGCGGATTAAACACGGCCTGAACACAGCAAATAAACAAGAGATTGAA
>CH002904.1:404522-445685 GCA_000149265.1 Ciona savignyi | reverse complement strand
TAAAGTTCGCGAATTACAAAATTTAACAAAATCGCAGAAATATAAATTACCGGTACTGATTTCGCGCACTTTTAATAATAAATCCTCAACACGTAATATAACATCGTTTGCCTTTAACATAACACTATTTATTTACCTTGTCTTTACTTTGCATTATTGCGCATAATAAGCATTGCTATCACAATGCAATAATCGCCATTATGCGTTAATATACCTCGATTCCTTTATTTATGATTGGCGAGATGCGACACACCCCTATTAAATTTACGTTGATTGCAATTTATCATTGATTGCAATTTATCATGTACTACTAAATAACGGTACTGTCTGCTTTATGAAATAAATATCTTTCTGGTCGTTTAAGGCAATTTATCATAACCAAAATTTTGTTCGCGCGTTCCTTATCCGCGCATTTCGCAAATTATTTCAAAACCATTAATTCGAACCCTGCCATTTTTATTTATATTTAATAGGTTCTGCGGCCCATTGAATTATTTTAAGTGACAATGCGGCCCATTACAATAAAAAATTGGACATTCCTGGTTTAAACTTTAAAGTGATTACATGGGGTTTAACCTGTTGCACATTAGAAGTTCAAAAGTGTTAATGCTAAGTTAACATGCAAGCGAAAGCACTATGATGATCAAATTTAGTGTTGATCATTTGGATATCAGTTTCTCTTTATTATCACCTCCTCCTCTTGTTATAATGTATATTGTTTACAAATGGATTTGAGCCAAGTGGTCAAGACGCATTCATAAAATAGCCCTAAAAAATTAAATACAATACAAGGAGTTAAAAATGTAAATTAAATACATATTATTTAAAGCATACTGTTTGGTATTCTTTAAAGAAAATGTTTGCTTTGTAATTTTGATTGATTTTGTCCACAAACAGACCCATAAAAAATCCTTTGTTGCTGTGTATGTGTTTTGGATCGAGTGTCAGATGCCACCAATATACTTGGGTTGGATATATTTCTATCTATGCCCTTTGAAAGGATCAAAACTCAATTTTTATTATTTGAATATTCTAAAGTTTCTTTTTTTATTGAAGTTAACATTTCAATATTGTTTGGTTTGGGATAGCATCCCTTTAACCCTTTAACTGCCGCCGAAAATTACATAAGTGGAAAAGTATGCGGCCGATTTTGATCAGTGAGATGGCGCTGGAGAGCTGAATAATTTCTGCGTTTACCAATATAAGATGATATATAGGTTTGCATTTGAAATTTTTTAGTTATTTGAGTTTTAAAAACGTATACATATATGTGTGGTTTTGGTTGTTTTAATTAGTTTTAATTACTGTTTTAGTCCCCGATTAGTTTTCAACTATTGTCGTCATGGTTCGCTTGTTTAGTTTGAAAACAATCCATTCGTTTTTCGCTTGTACATTTTGGATTAGGCTATTTTTTGAGCTTATGGAGGGTAAAAACAGATATTCTGTAGAAGAAGCTGCCTTTTTGTTGGCTGATAGTGATTCTGGAAGCAGTTGTGCTTTGTTTTTTAGTAGTTCTAGCGATAAAGAACCTTTTTGAAGATGTTTTGCATCAGTTTTGTTTTCCTGTGGCTATGTGTTTGTGTTTCATTGGGCGAAAGTAAAAAAAAAAAAAAAATTGGATTTGCGTATTACGACGTCATCAGTCAAGTTGTGAGGTCATCACAAGAAGAGTAGTACAAAAATGATCCAAATATAATCATAAATAACTTTGCTACATACTGTTTTGTTTGTAAATGAGAAAAAAGATAGTTTTTGTTGATCTAAATAGAAACACATGACGTCATCAAAATTTAACTCGTAAAACAAAAGAAAATTTATTACTGAACAACTTTTCTGTTGATCATATCATGCTTACATCAATAGTTTTTTGTACAGAAGCTTCTAACCTAAGGCGACTTCGCCGAAAAATTACCCAAAAAACAGCCGGCAGTTAAAGGGTTAAATTAAAACAATGATTTTTTTAAATCTTATTCTTGTCCAACAACTGTAAAATAGTATAGCTTTATGTTTATAATTTAAATATTACCATTGTGTTTATTGCAGTACAAGAATAATTGCACTAGTACATCATGACCAATATTAATAATACAATGTGACAAAAAATTGTTTAAGTGGAGTTAATGTTAGGAACCAAATTTTCCTGGTTAGGAACCAAATTTTTCTTTAGACCGGATTGAATGATAAGTAATTAGAGTTACTAAACAGAATATTATAGAAGCTAACGATTAATCACATCTTTTCATCTTCACAGCTGGAGTCTTCTCAACCACCCAACTCCAGCAAGCACTTACATTAGCGGCGGCTGCCCAAACCCTCCTCAACACCCAACCTCCTCCTCACAGCAATTCGAACTCGATGTCGGGAGCCACTGGCATAGCAGCTTCCTCCATGACATCACAGTACGGTGGAAATATGTGTCCGAGCCCCAGTAAGTCAATTTACTGATCGCTGAGTGGTCCAAAGGTCGTTGATATGTGTACTGTGCACCGTGGAGTGTTGTTGTGTGGAGTGTCAGAGCCAGATTTTTTTATATTGTGTAGACATATGCACAAAAAAAACATCTGGTATTACAATTCGGTTTCATCATATAACATATCTTGCTGGTCAATGTTGTCCTTATTGCTAGCCTAACCACTGTGATTTGTTCTCTTTTTTTGTTACTTTATTTTCTCCTATCTTGACTTGTCATTAATAAAGATGACTTAGCTGGAACATATGTCTGAAGTAAAAGAAGTAAAACACTTTCATTTTTTAATCTGATCGTTGTTCAAAAGTACCAGTAGAACTAAGAATGCATAAACATAAGTATTCCTAATATTTAACTGCAACAAGGATAACAAACATAACATAAAAATGTCAACCAAATGGCTTGTGTGTTCAATTGTATTGCCTATTTTTATTGACCATGGAAATCCCTAATAATAGAAAACCATTGTCTCAGGTGGTTCCAGCTATCGATCTCACAGTCAAAGCTCAAACATGTGGAACCAGCATTCAGGTAAGGGTTTCAACTCTCTTTCTTACATTAAATATGTTGGTTAAGACGGTAGGGTGTAAGATGTATTCACAGAGCTAGATAACAGGACAATGTGGACACTGTCCTACCAACATTTTTTGCAGTTTCTTGCCAATTTATATAAAAATGTCTATGCTGTTGGACAACATAGAATATTCTTATTTTATCCCGTGGTTGGAAAAAAACGCAATGGACAGTTTTACAGAGCTATTGCAGTGTGTTAAAGTAGTTTTTAGTTTATTTAGTTTTAATATCACCCGTCCAGCTGCGAGCAGACTGCTGACTTAGTTAGTGGCCCACTCCAAACCTAAAGTTTAGCTATTTTTCTTCATTACTATGTGGGCTGCAGCATACCATATTCTTTGGGCAGGTTTGTGTAGTCTTTTAAATCACAGCTTAAATCCTTGATGCAGTTATTTCCATTTGTGCAGCCCCGTACCCCAGCGCTGGTATGAACAATGGAATGAATTCTGGTTGCTCCTCTACGAGTCCTCTTGATCCAATGTCGCTCAATCTCCACCAAAGTGGGAGCAACTTGGCGCTCGATCTCACCCACTCACCCTCATCCACCGCATCCGGGGTCAACCCAACAGCCCACATGCTCGCGGCACTCACATCACCCTCTTGTACGTCGTTTTGCTCCACTTCTAAGAATCAAAATACTTATTAAATTCAGCTGTGATTTTGTAACACTGCAAGTTGTGTATAAAAGTATGTGTAGTTCTTAAAATATTTTAGTATGACCTGCACAGTACCACTGTTGAACAGACCAACCAAAATATTGGTAATTCACATGTAAAACAAGCAAGTACAAAATGATCTGTTCACTCATAAAAGATATGAAGTTATGGACAATGCCTAAAACCCAATCTTAAAACGGAACTAACCCATATTTTTTCAACGCATTAGAATTAAGTGTCTAAAAGTAGTGACAATGTAAAATCTTTGGTAAGGTAACAATGTGCCATCTAATCTTATGACTACCATGGGTATAGTGGTATGCCACAACAGCAGAAAATAGTTTGGGAAGTTATTCAAACTATACTGGGCATCGCAATTTTATACTGATTGTTGGTCAGACTACAAGTAAAGTTGTCAAGTCAACTGTTTTTTTTGTTTCTTCTGGTGTGCCAATTACTCCTATCCATCCGTTTATTCACTTAGTTGTAAATTTTTGTTCCCAAAATATAACAAACATTGTTTTGCACAGCAATTTACAACCAGTCTATGATGCAACAAAACAACTCACCGGCTGGCAGTCATAAAGAAGGTAAAATTGAAATTGTCTTTTTATCTAATCTGTCTGCACAAAGCAGTTCAATTATATTTCGTGTTTTGTTTTATACTATAGTCTAGTCAGAATTTATTTTAATCATTTTTGCAATCATTGGAATATAAATTTGCCAATAATCCTAATGTAAACACTTTTTATGTTCTTTTCGGGTCTCAGCAAATAGGGTACTGTTTAATAAGAGTCTTTCCTTGGAACACTCTAAAAATACAACACTCGACTAAATGCAACATCAACCCTACAGGGCCTGAAGGTTCGAATCTGTTTATCTACCACTTGCCAACCCACTTTACGGACCACGACTTGATGCAGACGTTTATGCCATTTGGAACTGTCGTATCGGCAAAAGTCTTCATTGATAAACAGACTAACCTGAGCAAATGCTTTGGTAAGTTTTGTGACAGGATTCATTAATGATAACAAACTACTGTAGACTTGAAGTTGTTTTTTTTCTCGGTAGGGATGTAAAGTCCTGTTAGGTTATATATATATATATTTGATTTAAAGTTTAATTAATTGTACCCAAGTTTTTTAGGAAATTAGGTTAATGTGCACCCCAAAACATGAAGACTACATTACTAACGACATCTTATATCTAGGCTTTGTCAGTTACGACAACCCAGTTTCTGCCCAGCACGCCATACAGGCCATGCATGGATTTCAGATCGGCATGAAGAGACTGAAAGTCCAGTTGAAACGTCCAAAGGGGGAGAGCAAAGCATACTAAGTAACCTAGCTCTAAAGATGTTGTGTATATTTTTCTTTAGTTTGGGATTATTTTGCACACGCCGTCGCCACCCTCCGATGTTCCAGTGTTAGTTGATTGTTTTAAGTGGCTGCTTTGTTTCGGGGATAGATTTCTCAAATATGTCGTGTTCTGTCCCACTGTTGTCATCGCGTCGCTATGCTATGCCAGTGTTATTTGCCATAGTTAAAGCAGGCAGCCTATCGTACCCACTAAGCTGAGTGTTTTGTGTCTCTACTGACTGGATGCAATAGCTTCTTTACCTTGGTGCTTTGGAATTCGCTGCTTGAAAACTCAATGTACATTTAATGGAATCGTCTTCACAATTTCTAAAAAAGTTAACGTCTTCACTTGTGTGTTAAATTCAAGTTACATGCCCCAAATAACTTGTATGTGTAGATTTCGCTATAACTTCAAAATCTTTCAGCATCCCTAAAATTTAATTTGAAATTCCTTAGTCATCTCTTCCCCGCTGACTTACATCGAAAACTGCTGAGTCAAAATCTGTTGCATGCAAAGTGTTGCCTACCTAGATTGTTATTCTATCTATTTATTTATATGCTCCAGTTTTAAGTTTCATACGTTCTTGTGTTATATCCTCGCCCGAGAGAGATTGGCGTCGCCTGAAACCAGCGATGCGTGGAGATGACGTCACACTGTAAGAGATTCGCTTTAGACCATTTGAGCGCGTATTTATTTTTACGTTTTTGATTTATTTAAAAAAAAATAGTTTTATTTAGTTATTGATTCTGTTTTCATTTTTTGTCGTGTTTTTTTTTTAATATTTCAAATAGTCGAATTCGGAGTAGGGCAAGCGGAAACAATGCCCAGTTGTGTCGTGGCATCACTCGTTGTTACCAGTGGTTGGGTGTGCAGCGTTTATAAAGCAAAACAGAAACCTAGAAAACTTGACTTGTTACTTTTTCCCGCTCTCAGTTTGTTGTATTTACGGAGTTGTTTTTAAAAATATTTTAATATATATTTGGTTTAACTTGTTATATTATTTTATTGTAGTACGTTTTCTTGTTCTTTAAAGTTTTATTGAGATAAATATTATATTTATGGTTCTTATGTCACCTTCTCGTTTTGTACCGTGTCCGGTATATATGTGTAATTTCTTGGAAATAAACATGTTCAGAATAACTTGTTGTTTTTACTTGTTCCAACAAATTGGTATTTGGATATGTAGGTTTCCCAGGGTTTTTAAACAATACCTCGTTTGACAAGGAAAATCGTCAGATTACCGTTTGCGTATGGGCAATACTGGGATTTTTAGTGCGTTTATTTCATTGCAATTTTGGTCACTTCGATAAATTTAACGTAGTTGGTAACAATTGTATTAAGTGATCCTCTCTGGAATACGGTTTGAGACGTCACCTATCTAACGCGCGTTATCAGAAAATGTGCAAGTACCTTTTTTCTTGGAATGCGATATGTAATATTGCTGTTTCGTCACGGTTTTCCGATCACTCAAAGCAAGCCTTTAATGTGTATTGCCCTTTCCATGAAGCATTACATGGAAGAGCAGTCGGAAAATAAACAACGGAAAAGCAGTAAGACTAATAAACAATCGATATGATAAAAGCTTTCAAAAGAAAATGCACCTTCTTGGCTTGGCACAGGCAATGCGTGTAGCTATAACGCAAATCGGGCGAATTGTATACATAAACGTAAAGTGTAACTTGAGATTGGAACTAAATTTATCTTCTTGGCTCTTATGCTTCCTCGGGTCACTTGCAACCGCACGAGAGTACAACCATGTCCTTGAACTTCTTATACAAAACGTTTTGCGCTTCGTCCTGGTAGAGAAAGGCGAGGCTGAGCAGCTTGGTGGGACTGCAACATGGCATCGGCACCGTTGAAGTGCTAACCACAGTGCTAACCAAGGACTGAATGATGGCATGATTGGTCGCGTTGGTGTGTGCGTTCAGTGGAAAGGCACATCCCCCGGAACAACGATAAGCAGCGTAGTCTGGTGGAGCAAGCACGAAACTCTGGAATAAATAATAGGATTGCTCGTGCTGTTTGTTTATTAGCGAGAATAGGAAAGCTACAGTCGTTACAGCATTCCCAAGAATTTCGCAGCCCGTTTATGGTAATATAAACGATACAGACGTTTAGCTGCTTTGGTTTTGTATGTTTTATTTGATTCTATTTAGTTCGATCAATGTCCGGTAAGGGCATTCTAAGATAGAGCTTATATCTCCAATTTAAACATACCATTTGCAGATATAATAAGCAGTATTTTACATATATATAATTTTAAGATTAATTTAGATTATCAGAAAAAATATTTACACTCTACTTAAACTATTTTTCTTTATTAACTACGCTTACCTCCCATCCCAAGTCCCTAAAACTGACGTGCAATCGTTTTCGGTGACAGGGTTCCGGCTTCTTTCTTCTGGATGGTACTTTATTTTTCTTTTTACGACCTGAAAGTCATGGAGAAGTTTATAACATACAGCCTTTATCGATATATTTATCAAATATTAAGATACTAACTTTTTTTCTTTCGTCGCCGCGTTCTTCTTCTGATCATTGTTCTCTCTCTCTCGACGTGTGCGTCACCATCGCCCTCTACTGTGTTGCTGGTAGCATTGGGACGCTCATCTTCCTCCTCGGTATTAGGTGCCTCGGTGCTTGGGTATCGCCAGGTTCTGTTGTTAGTTTCGGTGGCGTTTACTTCGGAATCATCTGCATACAATAAACTGGTAACAAAACTTCCATTTCGCCCTTTTCAGTAGCCTATATGTAATCAAATCTCCGGCTGCAGCGCCGTATGAGCTGTAGCCTGTACTCGTGTCAACCAGCTAGCGGAATAAAACATAATGACGATGTTACTTGTGTTTATCTATGCTCTAGCACTGACCATCTGTCCAATCTTCCTCGTCGTCAAATTCCTCGTCTATCGGAGGACTTCGTTTTACTCTTCTTCGAAGCTGCTCGTGAAGAGAATCTTCACCCTGAGCGAAGAAAGCGACGAGGAAAGCTTGTTTGGCAGCCTCGCCCCTCCGACCTACAACGCCCACACGCTGGGGCTTCATGTACGAGTCTGAGAAGTTGACGTTTTAGACGTTAGTTACCACAGTATAACTTCCTAAATGCAGATTTAACTAAATGCAGATTAATATTGTAGCAGTACGCATTGTTAGCAGTACATGTTAAATAACCACACACTTAACAAATATAAATACGTTACACTCACTGCCGTCTATATTTTCCACTGTTATCTTTAACCCCATGTTGTTTCCGGTTACTATCCAATCTCTGACTGCACTTGTGACGTCATAGACCAGCCAACCTTCTTCGAAAGAACCCACCAATCGGCTCCCGAGAAGATAAACGCTGGGGCTGAAAATAAGGGAACGTAATAAAAAAGATGTTGGGAACTGTAATGTCAGACAGGCTGCGCCGTTAACTGGTTTATAAAAACAGGCCTAGAAAAAATGTTTTGTTTAATATACAATAAATACAACCATGCTCAAACAATCTCGTGCCGATACCGGGGTTAAAATAAAAGGAGGCAAAATGGGGAGGATGGAAAGAGAAAAACTGCACATTAAAATAAAGATTATGATGATATTTGTTACTGTAAAGGCTAGAGGTAAAATTGTTTTAATTCTGGGTTAGAGATAGTGTTTGGGGCAGGGTTAGAATTAGTTTTTATAGTTTAGGTGAGCAATTTCCCCCTTCCCTATTTTTGGTGTTACAGCTGATCACGTTGCAGAGATGACAGCAAGCTTCGCCATATTTTCTGTCTCACCTGCCAGCAGGATCCAGCATCGCTTGATATACATTGACTCTGATGGTCTGATTTCCCATGACATCGTCACTTCTTTCCTTGTAAAGTCGAAATTTTGCGGCAGTTAGTTGCTCGTTGTCGCTCACGCGGCCCATGTTGAAATAAAACGAGCGGAATCGTTTCAGAATTCTCCGGAGTTCGGCAGGTGAGAAATCGGCTTCGCCTGAAAATGGTTAAAACACAGTGTCACAAAGAATTTTTGTTTTTGGTTATTTGGCAAAGCGCAATCATTTTTCTATGGCAACCCAGCTGTGGAATTTATTTTTTAACCTCAGATCCGTTTGTTCCGATGGCGTAATAGACATTCAGTATTGTGATGCAACACGCGGCACCATGAAAGGGCGAAGCGACTTTGGCTGAACAAACACGAGTTTGGGTTGAAATAAATCAAAGTCAGGTAAAAACAACAAGACTAAAGCGTCGTGTACCTTACGAAGCAAGCCTTTACGGGAAACCGACTACATGTTCTGATCCACGAATCAATTACCGCAATGGGCCATGAGATTTAAATTGGTTTATGAACCAGTTTGTGGTCACCTATATACACGCAATTTGAGGTATCCTTTACTAGGTCGAAGCGAAAGGTTTAGGAAATATAGAGAATTGTGTTGCACATTGACTATCCCATATACGTTGTTTCCTGACTGTAAAAGTAAAAAGAGCGTTAATGGAAAATTCCACGAGATTTATTTGAAATTGAGTGCTCTTATTTGGTATGACTTCGTCTTTACAGTCTAAGGTTATAGACATAAAACGCTTGTGGATCTGTAAATGCGATATTAGATTACCCAACAGGAAATCCTCCTAGATATCAACGCACAAAGAAGCGCATTTAAAAATGTTTGAGCGCCTTTTTGTTTTTTTGAAAGTGCAGCAGAAATATCGTGTGTTTATCTTCTACTTTCCTGTAAATAATCTTAACGTAAATCAACGGAAACGGGAAATGGGGCGGAAACATCGGAGATAAGACGGAGCCAGGGGTTGAATTGCATCATGTTGGCGCTGTTTTCAGCGAAGCACTCAGCGAGCGGAAAAGCAACAACAATAGAAACAAAATGGCTGCCCGTGTTTGGTGTCGGGTTTTTTTACACACAACACAGATCCAGCGACCCCTACAATTGACCCGCTCTTATAATAGTACCGAATATGATACTTATGGGTTTCTGCTTGAGATTATCCGAAGTGCGGCGTGTTTGCTCTAAATATTTAATTACTCGGATTTGGTAGCCCATATTTCATGAATGTTCCGCCTATGCTAAATGATGGCGTCATTTCCAAAAACAGTACTGTAAAATAATTGCAGCATATTTTAATATTTACTCCTACTCTCTTACCTCTCGGTTGTTTTGTGTTGACGAAACTCATGACGAGATCGGAATCATCCAGGAGGCGACGTTCGACCCCATTCGTCGCCAAGCTGTCGTACGTGCCGCCGGCGGCGTTGAAGTCCTGTGGCGACCTCATCTGGTCAGAACTCTCCTCAAAAACCCCAACTTCGTTGAAAATCCAGCTCTCTTCTGTGTGCTGGTCCATATGACCCGATAGTCGATGGTTCAACCGCACGGCTGAAGCAGATCTTCGGTTAAATGTGTGTCGGTTTGATCTCACGTTCCCACCGGTCACTTCCCCATCGCCCGCCAGGAGGTTTCTCATGGGGTCGATATCCACTCCGTCAGAAGGTGTGGCGTCCGACGCCGAGTTATATAGCCCAAGCATGTACATTGGGGCGGAAGTTCGAAATACGTGGTTGGTGGGGTTGGGGCGATGGGTCAGGCCCAGGAGAGACAAAATTTCGCGCTGAAGCTCTCGCCTCTCTCTCCCTGCAAGTCTTCGATATAAGTGCGACTGCGTTGTCCCCTCTTGCGCCATGACGTATGCGTCGGAATGGAATACGTTCATAAATAATATTAAAAATATAGTAAAAACAATAAAAATAGGCGGCACTGCCGACTTTTCAAGTCTATGTCGCCCGATATCCAGTATTTTACTTTCTTTCCCTGTAGAAGTCTCGCAACCACTAGGACGAACATTTTTATATAGATAACGCTTTTCGCGCCTTTCCGACAGTTTGACGTGTGAACTTTGTTTGTATCCGATCTTACAACCGCACTCAATCACGCCGATGTCGAAAGCCCGATGCGGTCCATTGCGACCAGCCGTTCTATCCCGGTGACGGTTCGTCATCCCGAAAACGAGGTGACTATTCGCTTTCCCCAGAGAAAAGGTTCAGTTGTTTATCCGAAGTTAAAGCTGCGCGGCCTTCCTACACAGCCCAGGGCTCAATTCGGGAACATGTGAATAGATAAGGACTCGCTCCCATCCAATCGACTGCAACGCGCTGAGAATCTGTGCCACTGCGTTGATTGATCTCTTGATTACCTAGATAAAACTGGCAGCTGATGTATAACAGCTTTCTCCTAAAGGTTTATCGACAAAATTTCTTGATGTCTATACTTTTCCAAACCTTTGAAAAATAAAAGTTGTAATTAATTACACATCACAAAATTAAGCTGCAAATAAGGTGTAGTTACTATGACAGCGCAAAATCTATACAATATATAGGACTTAAGCAGGATCCCAAGGGCCAGTTATTATCCGCTTAGAAAACCGGAACACGGTTCCAACAGGCGGCCATTAGATAACGCGCTGGATAATTGCACGTACCTTGGCCAAGGAAAGTCGCCTTCCTCATAAAAATCCATTTCACCGAAACACAAGCCAGACCACCAAGACGCCGTGTCACAATACCGTTTGTTGCGCAGAAACCGAATCGACACCAAATACTGTAGGCCCCTAAATCGGGACTTGGTACGCCACCAGCGACGAAAAGCTACATAATCCCGCACCAATCTTAAAGAGCAACACCACATTCAAGAAATCTTTGCGACTTAAGTGAAAGTTTTGAGGGCCCTCCACGGACATTTGACAAAGCAAAATCTACTTGTTTTCCGTGGCAATTTTCCCCTCTTCCCCTACGGAGATCAAATCCATTTGTATCCTCGAAAAGCTAAAAATAGGACATTTAACCTCCTGAGAAACTTTCGTAATTTTGTTTGTTTAAACTTAGTAATATAGTTTTAACATATGCCTCGTACAGAATAGTATATACACACATATTTTAAAGAAATCGGAAAGTAGAATTTTAGAGACCTCTATGGCTTAGTTTTTAAACTTTCGTTCCCCTTTCGTTGTCCACACTGATGAACAACACAGTATCCGATAATACTAGTTGTTTGGGAAACCCAATCCAGCATGTAATAACAAAGCGACTATCCGGCCCCACACTAAACTACCGTGTCCCGAATTCTGCATTCTTTAGTGGGTCGCTTTTTACAACAACCAAATCAAAGTAAAAAATGAGCCTTTTGTCTCTCCTGGCAGTAACAGTCAACGAAATTATCAATCAAGTTATTTGATCTCTCGCGTACATCTAACTTCTCGATTGGTTGTAAATTAATCAAGAGTTTGCCTTAATATCGTGCGGAGCAAATTATTGACAGAGGCTCGTCTATTCGCCCGGTGTCGGGGATAATTACTCGACTACAATTCGCACACCGCAGTGAGTGTATAACGAACACTGATCACACAAATTGAACGTGGGCCTCGATCTGTACCTACTGCTTGTGCAAACTCATGGCGCCATTCAGATATTTCGCACAAACAGAACGAGGCGCGACCCGTCTGGTCTCCGATCTTCACTGAACCTTTTCTAACCCCTCGCGTCGCGACTAATTTAAAGAAATCTCGCTGAAAACCACATTTTTCAACTTGCAAAACCCCGGCACGCGGTGTCTCGCGAGTCGCTGCGAAACCAGCTCACGGTAAATTGATTCTCCACGACAAAAAGAAACACCAACGCGGCCATCAGCCCGTAATCGAGCAATTGAATGTACACAAACAAAGCCGACTTCCGCGTTGCGCTTACAGCCGTTTAGCGCTAAATTCCTCGAGCGATTTTATCGGCCGACGATTCCGACGTCGAACGATACTATCCATCGCATTATTTTACCGTCCTGGCGTCTTTACCAACTTAATGGTCGCATAATGGGTGCTGATACCTGACGTTAGGAAATACCTGGCTACTAAGAAACGTCTCAAAATATCCTTTAACGTATATTACCAACAGACATATTTCAAATAGTCGCATATCAAAGAGATATATTCGCATTATATAATCGCATAAAAACACGAGTATTCCATCAGTCTGAGTAAACAAATCTGTTTTAAGCTGTGGTAAAAATGGGCGGTGCTATGTAATACGCAAGAAGTCGTGAAGCCATAATCGCGTATTGGTTGCTGTCGAGCGAAGCGATATAGGTATACGGTGTTGTCCTTACGGCGCCGAACGGTACACAAATTGTCCTCCATCTCTCACAGGTCGCTTCCGTATCCATCAGACTTGAAAGCGGGCTCGACTCCGTCCTCGGAATTCGTCGGTAAGAAAATCTCTTAATAGCCGGGACTTCGTCACTGACGTCACCGCATTAAATCGGATTAGACTAGCGTCGATCAAGCAGCCGCTTCCTTCAGGAATAAGCCGAAAGCCTTCAAACAAAATGCACTGATCGATTGCCAATTACTAACTGCACAGGTCGAATTGGCAATGAAACTTCAATATGAAAAATCGGTTGCTGTGTGCGCCATTTATCGCTACAAATATTTGTACTTCATTTTTGTGTTTACCACTTAGTCGGTATTATAGTACTCTCTTTACGTTAACAAATGACCAGTAAACAAAATTTACTAAATTTACTATGTATATAAGAAAAAAAATTACAGAGCTATAACGCTAAGAAATTTAGCAGCATTTTTATATAAAAACAGGTTAAAATATCAAAATCATGTGCGAGCTGTTACTGAACGTTAATCAATTAGTCTGTAACAAGATTCATTCGCCGAGAAGATCACTGACTGGATCGAATTAACTGAAGTCTAGACCGAACTTACTAATGGACCCCTTGATTCGAACTTGGAAGCCGTGGTTACGCGCAATCTACTGCTAATGGTCCACATACTGTAGCCGATGGACAAAAATGGCAGATAACAAGTCAAAAACTGGAACCTTTCCATGAAGCGCTTGCGCACCTGTGCTTGTACATAACAGCGTGAGACTGAAGTTAGCTGTTATTTCGCTTTTCACTGCATTTCGACAGCATACAAATAATAACCTGCTTTTAGTGCTTTCGGCTAGTCAATAAATTTATCGCTGACGTTGCTCCGCCCATTACAAGTCTCGCTTACGAATTAGTCGGAGATAACGAGGGAAGAGAAAAGCGCTGCCACGATTCCTCGAGGTAGAACACGATCGTCGAAACTAAACTACGACAAAGAGCCTGCAATAAACTGACGCGGGCACCGGTGAAATCAGTCCGAACAAAAAAGGAGTGAAATTCTATCTCATCTTGGACCCACCACTCACAGAGGAAACGTTATATGCGGCAGTGGGTTACGTCGCCTTCTTTGCGTTGGAACGCACCGGAGCGTAACCTAGCTGACAACAAGGTGAGCGACATGGCGCCATCGTAGCTTGACTGACGTTGCGATTTGAGGATCGGAAATATTCTCCTTTTCAACTTTCACTAAAAAATTATAATGGCTTAGAAGACTGTTTCGGTACTTCCATTTTATCCAATTTCTCATTTGTTTTATTCTAAACTCCAAAAACTCTATTCTAAACTGCGGGAAGGTAAATAATATTCGCCATAAATCACGAAAGTAACTGTACATTTTTAAAAGTACATTTTTAAAAGAAAAAAAATGAATAACATAACCAATTTAAATGATTAAATCAAGGAAAAGATGATTCTTGGCCAATCCAATATTAGACTAACTTCCCTGGTCACGGGTTGTCTGTACCTTATACTAATTGGCTTACATTATGACGTAAACAATGCGGTCGTCGTTCAAAATAGGAAGCTTTGTTTTTGGATCGAATCGCATCCCGATTTAATTTCAAAACGGAAATGACAACAATGAAATTGACGTTGGAACTTTGTAAACTTTATTGAATTTTCCAAGTCGAGTATTTCGAGTAAGCTTTAGTTGCAGGCAAATAAAGAGAATCTAATTAGGTGAAACGAACGCTGACTTGGTTTTAACCAAATTTGCTTAAAATAGAACATTAGTATGAGAAAAGCTAAATTAAAAACTTCTTAGCACTAAACGTAATTTTGTCGTATTTGTGTAAGAGAGGGAAGATGTTTTACACAATGACGAACTCGTTAACTTGTTCTTTTTCAGGTCGCAAAAAATCTTTTAATGTAGACAAAGTGTCCCGAAATTTGAGGTCGTCTTTTAGGTAAAGATCCAATTCATCTAGGAAATCGCATTGGTTCGAGACGTAGTCGACCAACGTCGAAACTTTCGATGCAGCAAGTTCTAAAGAACTGTACTGGCCGGGCGTTTCGTACAGTCGCGGCCAGTGCTGCTGGGTAACCTATCATAGACATAGTTGTGGTGTGAAATTATGCGTTAAGCAAGTGGAGCAACGTAGTCTATTAAGCAGACTTTCGCTCTTTTTAGCCTAACACACACTGCTTTGGTTAATCCGAGTGTAATAAATTGATCCACAAAGGAAAGGAAAATATTATATTGTCGGAGTGGAACAACGACAGTTGTTATGACACGACTGTCAAATTACTTCACGTGTAGTTTCGAGATGTAGGGCTTATTACAGTATATGTTTAATACTACTTATTATCTTTTTTCAAATGCCGCATTAAATCCACTAAGTCAAAAGAACGAAACCTTTTGCCCACCAAGGAGACAATTGTATAGAAAAAAAGGCCAATGTAAAAGTTGAATCAAAAACTTGTACCGATCATATGATAGTACAAAAATATATATTTTATCGTGAATGGGAAATGCTGGTTAGTTATTGTCTGATTACCTTGCGTGAATGGAAAACTCGGGCCATTGTCTGATTACCTTGCGGTCCCACCGTTGAAACTATTGCAGTATATTGTGTGTGTTTGAGACGTTACTGTTTTAGTTTAAATAACCCACTGGGTTTAGGCCTGCTAGATGGCTTAATCAATGACGCAATCAAATAGCTATATTCGATCAAACAAACTTTAAGCTAAAAAATGATCCCATTAAGCGGCGCGACGATGTTGCTATTAATATGTGCGTTCGGGCAAGATATAATAATAATATATAATTGATCACCTTTGAGATTTTCCTATTCGAGGTTATCCCGTTGGGGTTCCCGGTCTTAGCGAAGTTACTCCAATACGCGATCATGTCGTTTGCCAGTTGTTGTTCCTCGACGGTGAAGGTAAGCGGTGTTAACTTATCCAGGTCAAAGAGATATGGCAACTCGGCGGAATGACACACCAGGTCATAGCAGGCAGTATAGTTCTCCCAAAATTCCTGATGGTATAAACTAGAATAAGGACCGAGGGCGCACATAGAGACGATTTTGTTAGGTCAACCCTTTTAGTAACTTTTCTTTGGTATTCGATAAATGTTCTATTTTTCCTGCTAAGTTTCAAACCCGGTTGGTTTGTCACTAAGACCGTTTTTTTATGAATAAATGGAAATGTGTATACCGGTCACATCCCCTTTTCTTTTATTGTTGGTGGTTACCGTTTCGGACCACAACCAATGGCTCATTTGCCATGACATAGCTATATAAACTATCGTGCAAACTGATTGAGCGAGATAAAGGGTAAACTTACGGGAAAAGACCATGTCTGGTTGAACATGTACCACCAAACATCCAGCGCGGAGTTGTTCAACCTCCCAGGTATGTTCATGACGCTACGGCTCGGACACGTGAAGAGGTAATCAGTAACCAGGTCGTCCAGGGTGTTTCTGTTGTCACATCCCGGGTCAGGACGAAACCCACTGCACTAAATGGGAATTATGGCCTTTAGAGGCGAAGAAACTTCTAGTCGGAGTATACTTAGTGTGTTTCCTATAATTAAGATTTGTGGAAAAAAGATGAAACTATAGGTCGTATAAGCCTATATAGCGGTGTAATATTTGTATCGAAAAAGCGAAAGGATATTTTAACGTCTTGACAGGTACACTCATGGTTATGGTTGACTGCCCAACCAAAATAAGCCAGGTTCGCACTTACAAACCAATAATAAAACGAGTAAAAATGGGGAACGAAAAGAATTATCTCTTTATAGCCATCTAACGGACAGCTGTTTATAGCCATATCTAACTGACCTAAAATAGTGTTTGCATAATACTTCATTATCATAGATAAATTTTGTTTTACCGGTCTTTACTTACAAAGAACAAACTATGTCGAAAGTTACTTTCAACCGATTAGCTTGGTGTGTAAGTGGATTTCAGTTAAAGTGCTGCAGATTCAAAAGTGATCGCTAGCTGGTCGATCGTGTCCTTGGGCAAGGTACTTTACTGACAATAAACCCAGTGGAATGATGGGTTCTTCCAAATCAATGGAACTTCTTAATAATGCACAAAACACTGCAATGGCTCACCCGACGATAGGCGCGAGGTGATCTGCCGATTGCCCGCGTGTTAACCTACCTCGCATTTTCCAACTCAAGAAAATAAACATAAATATTCCAATCTATTGTAAGACGTGTCGAACCACATTTCAACTTGGCTTGACTCATGTTAAAATTCATGAAAACCAAAACGTCGACACGTTTTATGGATTGCAAAAAAGGGATTTTTCGTAAGTTTTCCACCAAAATTAAACATAAACATCTAAACCAAGCAGGATAATATTTCTTAAAGTTTTCAATCACATTGGTCCAATTACTCGTTAAAAACGGGTCTCAAAAGAAACGAAAACATGTCGGTAGAAAACCGATATGTGTTGTTTACTTTTACTATATAAGAAAAACAAAGTTTTTTGGTAATTGTAAAGCTTATACCCATTACATTTAAAAAGCCTTAATTTTGTTTTTTAAATGTAAATCTAATTTTCAACCATAAAGTTAAATTACTACCTCGGCCGGATAGACCTCTTGCACATCTGTTGCATTCACACCGAACATCATTTTCATCACAGCGTTGTATAACCCGGATGATGACGAGGCATCGGTAAGAACTTGGATAATGAAAAACATTCCTTCGTCCTTTGCGAATCCTATGATCATTGGCTTGTCCTGGTTCTTTTGCTAAAATACATTATTTCAATTAAAACAACTGTGACCTATATAGTTACCGAGGATATGTTTAGATCACGCCTAAATTAATACAGCTGAAGATACTAAAAACAATTTGTATGTTAGTTTATACCCGGCATTTACTTAACATGTTCAAGTTTATAGTGACGCTGTATAGACCTTAAAACCCTTATACCTCCTGTTAAAAAAAATTAGCCAACCTGCAAAAAGGAATAGTACGGGTGTTCGTCTAGCAAGTCGTCATCTAGCATTGGTGCCCATGGTTCAAAAAGTTGACTCAGAGAATTCGGGTTTAATTGATCCAAAATGCTGAATGTTTCCAAAGCTGTCAGAATTTCTTCCATAGACTTTCCGCGTAAGCAGGATATACGATTGCCGAGATTGCTATAAAAAAACGTTTATGACGACTTGCTCTAAAACATTAGAGAAAAATAAATACTTAATAACTCAAGACTTCGTAAATGACAACTAGTCATTTTAAGCTTGTTGATCACTGATATCCACCATATATTCTGGGGCCCTTACCATTTTAAATGCCTGGCAAATTTATCTGCAATATCCTGTGATTCAGTTTTGTTCTTGTATGTAATTCCGAATGGATTGCTTTCCATAATTGCTTGGTGGAACAGTGGTTCACTGTACTTGTTAACCATGTGTACAGCAATACTTTGTGCTCCTGCACTTTGCCCGAATATCGTCACCTGAAATTTGATTTAATCAGGACGGTTAGCTCGGTCGGCCGTCAGCTGAAAAAAATCCCGGGGTTTGATGCGAGCCGCTGTTTGTAGTAGGTTTTCTCATTTATAAAATCTAAAAACGTCTCAATCAATACATATTTTTATATTAGGTTCAATTTGAACTCAAGATAGGCTTGTTGCTAAAAACGTTTGTTGTGTATAATTTGATACATGTATCGGTCGCATTAGCCATTCGGCCACACGATCGTACAATCGTGTGAAATATTCTGCAATGTCTCATGATTACACGTATGCTAACATCCTGTTTTTTAATATAAGACGAAAATATTGCACTTACTGAATCCTTGTCTCCGCCAAAGTTCATAATATTTTCCTGCACCCATGTCAATGCTTGAATCTGGTCCCAAATACCGAAGTTACCTACCGCTCCTTCTTCATCACCGGTGTCTTGGTAAAAGAAACCGAATGGTCCCAACCTAAAGTAAATGACAACATTTATCAAAGTTGTTGTACAAACACCGTTATGCTTATAAGCGTAAATTAAAGACAGTAAATAATTCGAGTGCAAACTCACAGACTTACCGTGTGGTATTATAAACGACAGCTAAAGTCAAACTGGACGTTGGCAAACAAATATCCCACCTATAATTCGGAACAACCACGATCACATCCCCCTTTTCCGCAATAAACCTTGCATCGTAAAGAAGTACACCGTTTGAACCAGCGACAAAAGCTCCGCCATAAAAGAAAACCATAACCGGGAGTTTTTGGGTTGCAATATCGTCCACCATATTGAAGTACTTGCCGTCTGGTGTATTTACAACTTTAGTAAGTCGACTTGGCGCATACACAGCTAAGTGAAGGCAGTCTTCGTCCATCTGTAGCACAAATATGAAAACTTATACAGGTCATAAAGCGTGGTAAGCATATAGTAATGTTTTTTCGCGCAAATGATTTTAACTTACGATTTCAGGGCAAGTGTATTGCGGAGATGGAAATGCACAATTTTGCGGGCAGCCCGCCCTGGCGTATGTAGCATCGTAAACACCGTCTGCCAATGGAAGTGAGGATGGCTTTGTCGGTTTTTTCCACCTTAAGCCGCCGACCGGTGGCGCGCTGAATGGAACACCTTGGAAAACTGCTGGTCCATGTTCCGTCTTTACTCCTTTCAAGTCACCGACGTTGGCTGAATGCAGAAATGTTTTATAATGTTACGAATCGCACAAAAATCTTTATTGTACTTTAATTAGTCGAAACAAGTTTGCCATCAAGTTTATCAAGTTACCACAAAAATAAAGAGTGTTATCCACTAAGAATTGTGTAAAACCACTTATTTGAAAACGTTTGACCAAATTGATTTGCTCCTAAGTTAAGTTACATAACTAACAGTATGAAAACAATTATCCACATTCATTGAGCAGATATGTGGATTTTTTATAGAATTAGTTTAAATAAATAATATTGCATTAAAGATCGTACTATTGATGTAGACGAAATCCCCTACAAGGGTCGACGCCGTTGTTTCTGAAGGAATCGTTGTAGTTGTTACTTCATGGGGAATTGTATTTGTAACTTCATGTGGTATTGTTGTCATTTCTGGGTTTGTTGGAGTTTCTTCTGTTACGGTATGTTCAACTGGTTCCGTGGTTCCGCTGGTCATTAGGACGGCAAGGATCGTCGCAATCACCCCTCCAAACAAAAGAAGAGTCAACGTGTAACCTATGGCACTTTTCAAGTTCATTTTGCCAATTCAGCGAATATCCACGACCTAAATAAATTGGCTGATGCAAAAAAGAATTGTTTATTTAATGTCTTGGCAAGGCTGGTAAGTGTGGGTTGGCTTTGCACCTTTAAACCATTCATTATTGTTTCATTTTTTACCGGGCTAAAATTCGAACCAGTGGTTGTTTGATCACATAGTACTTTAGGGGCGTATGTGTCATACACTTCATCTTTACACCAAGCAAAGACAATATGTATGCTGCTCCACATCTAATAAAAACGTAACTTTAACTCAAAAAGTTGCTGCAACTTTTAAACATACATCTGCTTATTCGGCCTGCATGGTTTTGCAGAATCTTCCTTTTGTTTCGACTGATACCCCCGAAACACGTTACATGCTTGTATAACAAATAATAACTTGTCAGCACTAATCCTTTTTTATGGTTACCTATACATATTTGCAATAATGTGCTTTGTTTATTCTGCACGTTCAGTTTACCACAATAGGCTAATGATTAAGCTAATTGGAGCCATGGCTCGAGCTGTGTTTGTTTTAATGACCAGCAAATTTAAGGGTGAAGTAAACATTGGCTTTTAATTCACAAACAACGTTTTTCAATTTTTCTTCAATATTGCACCACAAATGACATCACAACATGGTGATTACTGTTCAATAGCGCATACTTGCAATTGTAATTTCTCTGTGGAATTCACGCCATAAAGTTATTATTTCCTCCGTAATACTACACTATTTGTGTTTATCCGCTACGGCAATGCATGTTGCTAAGTCCTAATGAAAAGAGGGCAGATACTGTTTTTAGAAAACTCGAAGCGTGGTAGCTAACATGGTCTAAATATATTCAGATTCCATTCAGAATTTTATTCGTTTTCCAATAAGCTGATCGTATAATAGCAAACTCATCTACAGTTTTTGGTTTATTGTGCTGTTTATCTAATGTTTAGGACTGGGTTAATAAATGTTTTTTTAGTATAGTGTGGCTATTCTTGTTTAAACATTTGGCCGTTTTCGAACCAAAATGTGTGTAGGCGGAAATATTTAAAAGGCAAACCTAACCTTGAATTTAGTAAGTTAAATAATATTTTCTCATTTTCAGATTTAGAACTGCATAAGTTAGGTTACGACATTTTGTATGGAAGATCGTAGGGTGGTGTAATAGGAAAACGGGTTCTTTGGATTTCGTGGATATTGGTATATATTAGCAAAATCACAAATATAGCCGTGTGGATCCTCAAATACACGTTGTTCGTATCATTAACCATTGCATTTATTTTACTGTTGGGTCAGGTTTTACCGTTCAAATAAAATAAACCGAATTGTTTGTATTCGCTAATTATTATTATGTACGGCAGTAATGCTAATGAAATTAAACGCCAGTACATTGACTTTATAAAGACGATTGTTCTACATCCTTTGGTGCTCCACAACATTTTCGATTTAAATTTGTCAATTTTGGTGAAGAATTGACGATATCCGTTTTCGATTTCGAAGAGTTTTTTGTGAAGAAGCTATTGACCACGGTTGGGTATGCATATCGTTTTCTGAATGCCGGAGAATTGGGCGATTCTTCGCTGATCTATGTAGAGGAAATGTCGCATAGAAACACAGTTGAGGCCTAGTATTATCGTAATATATCCAAAAAAGATATAACCTAAAAATATAAAATCAACCTATAGTTCATAAAGGCTATATTTGTTTACGATTGTAAATTCATGACATCCAAAAAATAATATATTATATACGGCAATTTTCAACCGCATAGAAAATAAAAATGGTACCTCGGGTTGAAATTGCTCATCCTTCGGAAGCATTGATATATCAGATTCAGTCGGTCGTGGGTATACACCAACAGGTAGACAGAGGTGATAATACATAAGAGTGCCAAGTATCACACATTCGATAATCGCTGCAGAAAATGAAAAGTGATCAAATAAAGAATGAATAAACGCTGGCATATATCACGAAATCTATTGGTGAAAGACGACATACGTTGGTAATAGTGTGGACGAATTAGTTCTTAAATAAAACTATCTTATGTTTAATGTATGGTTGTGTGTAGATATATATAATGTAGTTATTTTTCCTGTAACTTTTTATTACCGTATTTGGTATTTATGTTTGTCCAGCCTCCTAGTGTGTATCGGAATGGACCGATAAATTCAAATAGTATTGCGGCTACATTGGTGTAGATTTCGCAATGTTCGTGATATTGCTCTAAAACATTATTGTATCCAAAAATAATACAAAGAATTATATAGACATACCAATCAAAATGAGAAAGACAGCTAACCCGGGGTAGCTGAATTTTCTCGGCTCTGGTAGACGTGGAAGGGTCTTCGGTTCTGTAAAAGATAAGTTTATGTGCCTATTGTATCGGTATTTATTGCAGTACAAAATTCCTACATTCTGGGGGTAATGCACTGTGTTGTATTTTTGATGACAATAATTATCATGTCCTACTTTTCTATATGAATCCACGAGCTTTCGACTAACTCTCCAGTGGGTTACCCGTATAAGCTAACCAGCCTGACAAACGCGACAAAACACCTACTTTCCGTGGTGGTGGTTGTAGTCGTTGTTGTGGTAGTGGTTGTCGTGGTCGTTGTAGTGGTAGTGGTACTTGGTCGTGTTGGCAATGTTGGTTTGGTTGGTAACGGTGGTAAGGTGGTTTCGTTGGGCGATAGTCCAAGATGAATCTGTAGATTTGTATCTTTCAAGCAAATATAAAAAAAATCAAACATATTTATGGTAGAGGAAGGAGAGGGAAATAGTTTTTGTCACAGAAAATCTTCAGCAACTTCAAAGTGATTTGTTTAGCAACTCGTGTCGCGCTATAACTTAACGTCGGCAACTCTATATATGTAAATATATATATTGCAACTAAACGTTTAAGAATGAATGTTGTTATCTAAATAATCTACGACTACAAATCATTAACCTCCAAACCAAACATGGAGCTGTTTACTAACCTTTAGTTTTTCAATTACTTCAGGTACTGGTATTGCAATATTAAAAGCAAGGCCGCAGTAACTAATAAGATCATCTCTGCCTCTGATATTTACACGCCCAGTCCCAATCAGGACTGGTATGATGTCGGCTTGGCACAACCTTCTCGCTGCTGGCCGCACTTCATCAACAGAGTAAGCATCACTAAATATGAAGAGAACCTTTCGCGGTATCTCAATTATCTCAAACTCTGTCTTCGATATAACTTTGTTCTTCTTAGTTTTATCTTCGATTATCCTTTAAAAAATAAATTTAAAAATGAAAAAAATAAAAAGATGTTTTTTAAAGGTAAACACAAAACTGATTTATGGTTACATAGAAAGTATTTTAAATACAAATTACAGTTGACTAGTGCTCAGAGACCTCGCAGGACGTAAACCAAAATATGTATGTAAGGCTTGTGGGAATGTGGGAAATGTGTAGCGAATTCTACGTTGAAATTGCAAATACAAAATTAACCATCTGATTAGCTTACTGAAATTGTTCTGTTCTTGCAAAGTCCAAGGCTTCTCCTATAAATGTTGATCTCAAAGTTCTATTCAATTTCCCAACGGCTTCATAGAATTCCACCCTTGATTTACCCACGGCTATATTGCTGGTTATCTTCTGCGTTGTGTCGAATGTAACTAGACCAAATTGGGACGTGATCGGACCCTTGTTACTTGTTTTTCCAATTTCGTCTGAACTAGGAATTGATTAGGTTTAAATCATGATCATATGGTTCTAATCAAAGTTATCACTTAAAGTATAGTAAACGTGTTTATGTTTTTAAAGTTCTCTCACCTTTCGTTGACGAAGTAGAAAAACTTTGTGGCAAGCTTGATCCAGGGACCAACTGGTGCGAGGTCAGGATTTCCAAGACTTGCTGAGAGATCAACCAGATATACAATCTCTGCATCTGTCGTTTGCATATGCCATAATACAAAAACAAAAATAATCGTAATATGATAACAAACAAACAGCACTATAATAATGATTTTTATTTAATATATACCAGAAAAGGCCTATCTAGATATGTGTTGCAATATTTCTTAGGATATCTTATAATTTAAGTGTTAAGTTATTATTTCAAGTATTAAGGGTAAAACAAAAGCTAAAGGAACGTTTCAACCATGTACACTACGACAATGGCTTTGGTAACAATAACAACATTAAAAACTGATGAGACCATTTTTTGCATCATGTTATTCTACAGTATCCTCACCTTCTATCCGATCAAAGATAACCAACGGTTTCCAGATACCACGGAAGCCTTTTCCATCGTGACCCCCGTCTGTATGAAACACAATCAGCATCGTTTCTTCCGTGCTGTTTACTTCAGGTAGTTCTCCCCTACTTTGCAAATCGCCACTAAATGTCCCGAGTATTTGCTCGGGATCAGCTTCAAGCCCGTCGTAGACTTTCACAGGGTCAAAAGTCTCTTCGGTGTTGAAAATATCGAACCTAATCAACATTTACATTTCTTCAAATATAAACCACGGTGTTAGAGCATTGGCGCCAGCATAACCACCCCTATGTACAGTTGGGAAGATTTTTCAGCTTATATGATATTAAAAACTGGATTCGAGAGGCATTAAAGATAAATTTTATATTCACTTTTAAATGAGGATCTGCCAAAACTACGCTTCGTTCGTTTTATACAAGTCAAAACTGACTTGAGATTTAGTCTGTATCCATGTCTTGCTCTCAACCTCCATTCGCACATTTCTCCGGTAAAGTACTTTCCCTTACTGAACAGTCCTGGGCTCCATATTGTTTTTTCAACCAAGTGTTTCGTGAACTGGCAGGTAGCACTAACTTCACCATCTAATACAAACGAACAAATGGTTAACATGGCCGATTCATATTTTTTATTAAATATGGTCTTAGTGACTAACCGACAATGATTTCGAAAGTTAACTAAGTAAAAAAAATAATAGAAAAATGTTATGCAATGGAAAAAGTATTTTGCTTAGCGATCAAAAAGTTGGGAAAACATTTTAATGGGTGTTGTCAGAGCACCTCCGGACACTCTTCTGTAAAATTACGTCTTGTAAAATTACCTATAAAATATTTTCCTCGTGCGGCAACTAAATCGTTGAACAATCAACCTGGGAACATTTTAGAACGCCTGGTACATTCTTTATGAACGCTTTATACACTATACAGTACCCTACCATTTAGTTTAGTTAATTTTTTTGTTTCCACGATGAACACATAAATCAGGATTAAAAAAAATAATTTGGAAAACAGTAAAAAAACGACAGTCGTTAAAACATGTCTAAAATCAAGCAATAAATTATTAAAATTCGGTAAAATTAGACGTGGCCGCTAAACCCAAATAAAAAATAATAATTTAAAAAATAATTAATTGTTTATAAAATTGTAGCCTATGTTGGTAATCTAGGCGTAAACAAAGGACATTATTTTATTAGGTATTTTTTATCTGAAATAAAGGTAACTCTATAAAGTAAAAATCTATTTTACCTCCAAACCATGACATCGGCTTTAGCAGAAGTTTGGAGATCATAGTTGTCACTGGAGGTCGCACAAGATCAGCATAGCGGGATATTTTGAATCCAAGTTCCGGACGACTGGACATGGCCTACGTAAATATGTTTAAAGTTGCATGTTCTTGTTCATATCTTATCCTTTATTACACCAAACAAATGTATTCATACTCGTATAATTATGGAAACAGATAAGCAATCCAAAACTAGTTCACTCTCCTCCAGACAAACCGTTGGCAGTTCTCCGAAATGTAGTGTAAAATACAAGAGTGTTCAACCATACTATTTTTTCTCGTCAGACAAAATATAAAAAAAAACGTGAAAGGGATGTATATAAGATATAAAACGGAACATATTGGCACGACTTGAAAACTTTTCCTTTCTTGGTAAAAACGATTTGTTAAATATTGTAGCTCAATACCTCTGCATACAGCTCCGCAAGATTATGGTACGTTTGTATGGTACCCAATCGAGCTTTTTGGGTTCGAACTAGGCTGGTCAAAAAGTCACTCCTGCTGGTAACGTTCGCGGAACTGAATAGCTTTAGAAGTTCCTTGTGGTAGTCTGGCTTTTTAACCACGTCTGCTGGTCGCTTGCGACTGCGTCAAAGTGCATTTTAAATGTGGTAGTATTAAAGAAATGATGATATAGTGGTAAATGATGATAAGTATTTTGGAATTTACCTCAAAAATTCTCTAAATTCCTTTAAATGCTGTTGTGTCTTAGAAAGCGCATTTCGCCGGGATCTTGCCGAGGTTGTTGCATTTACTTCCGACTTCACTCTTGGCTGTCTGTTTTGATGGATTAGAATATTTTTGTTTGTTTTTCTTTATGTTGCCACGTAAAAATGTTTTAACTTTTTATTTTATAGGACTTGAATGGCAAACTGCTAATAAACAACTGGACCGCAAATCCTAGATTTAGGCGGTCAGTGCATGGTATTCAATGTGGTGTTTGCACGGACACAGTGAATAAATGTTTAAACCAAATCCACAGAACGTTTCAATCACAATACCACAATGGAATAGCTTTTGTAAAACACATGGGCGCTGATTTGACTTGCCCGTGTGATAACGTCTATTGGATTCATTGTCTTATTCACGGGAATAAAATACGAACATATATGCTATTTTAAAGGAAATAGCTAAGGTTCTAAGTATGTATTTTTACAATGCGTCATGTAGATACTGGGCTCAATTTCTCTTAAAACATGCACAAATTATGTTCAAAGCCGTTGACTAACCCTAAGGAATTAACTGCGCCGATTTAAATTCGTGTGAGAGATTGTTCGAAATTAATCTTAATCACACTAACCTGTTCTCCAGAGGGTCTACTATAATTGTTACAATCCATGCACCGGTCTTTTTGCACCGTTTTATTTCTTCAATTGCGTCCAAAAATAGTCGGAAACTGGAGTACGGGGACTGGAAGTTAACTACGATAACCACGAGAGTCGGTTTCAACTTTGCTCCTCTCAAGAAGTTCGCTACAGATTTTAAGATGCAAGGTCATTTTAGGGAGAAATGGCAAATGATCATAATAAAACATAATAATAAACTAAAATGCATTTTCTAAAATAGATATTAAAAAAGAAATATCCTTTACATCTTATAGCATGTAGCGCATACGATACGTCAATTGAGTTCGGATCAAGGTCGCTGTGGTCCCCTCGATCCAATTTTCGTACAATTTCATTGTTGTACATTGTCAGCTCTTGAATTTTGCGTTGCAATCCCGCACGAGCGCTATAAAAGAAACCTTATTTCATTGGCTAGTTTTTTATTATAAAAAGTAATATTTTCAATGATTAAATAAGCGACGGAGTTCCTAAATTCATTTCCCACCAAAAAATACCATTATGAGCCCTGTGATCCTATACAAGAGAAATGTCATTATCAAGTCGTTTTTAATGAGTGGCTTAATACAATATCAACACATCATTAACATGGCTGTAAGTGCGGGATTATGTGTAAAATTTCCGTGTTTTAAATTCGCCTGCGTTGTTCTATAATTTTAAAAATAAACATGAGTAACAACATACTGTAAGATTTATCGTCGCAATTATTGTTTATATTATATCGATGTCACTAGGGAATAAGATCGGTATAGTATTCCCCTTTTTCCCACAATTTCACCGAACTATAAAACGCTTGTTTTTCACCGCATGAGCATTATCGTGAGGTAATCGGTCTTTTGGTAGTATGTTTTTGAATTAACGGTTATAAAGAAGATGTGTATGACGTGCTTTGGCTCCTGTTCAGCCACAATTTGGTAAATATTGGTTTTATTTCTCAAACTAGTAATTTTTGTGATAATTAAATTGTACATATATTTTTCCTTAGAAAACCGTCATTTCAAGACTTTTCGTTTTCGCCATCATTCAAATTCGAATAAATTCAGTTTTGGACAATGACGCGTTATTTCAAACTCTGAATAAGAGACGCCGTCTAAGCATACTGTAGCCTCTCACAAAGACAGGTGTTAGGAGCCAGCACCTTGTCGGGAAGTTACAATACTATACAATAGTGCAGAACTTTTTGTGATAAAAAGTATCATGAGATCACTGCTTTCGTTGGTGCTTCTTACCCTTTGCAACATGACGTGAAATCGATCTGGTGTTGCGTACGGGCTGTAAAAAGGGAAACTCCCAATCGACTGCTCGTCTTCTTTGGCGAGATGGTTGAAAGACTGTGTGCTCCTAATCCAATAAACTTTTTCACGTAGGAGAAATCTCGATTCTAAAATAGCGGTCTTTATTACAAATCGACATAATCACCCTCGTGTTGCAAGCGCAGTAGGCTACATTAATCGTTTATTCATGTAATATAATTCTATATAATCATTAATCCAAATAAACTATCGAAATAATAAAGTTTAAAACTTCAAAACCATCCCACCGTAACTCCCGCCCTTTGTATGACGTATACAACATCCGGGGTAATGCTATAATCCGTGCTTGGCTGCTCTGGATTTCGTGTGCTTTCACCTTTCAGATATATACGATTTTAACTATTTTGTGGCTATAAAACCGAAAATCATATTGTTTTACAAGTTGGATCAGCTAGTTACCTGCATTTTCTTCCGAGGAGGCCACGAATTTAACCAGGCAAAGCAAAAGTAAAAACTTCATGATTTTCCGATTTTTACTTTTGTTTATTTTTAGCAGAATTTTGTTGTAACATTACGTCATAGAAACGTTTGTTATCGTTTAATAGGCCGTAAGGATTACATATTTGCATTTATGACTTTATGTTATTAAAGAATTGTTTAACTTTAAGAAAATGTAGTACAGTACAGCGCTCAGGCCTATATAAGAAGTGTTTACAAATTTTTGTTCATACTTGCGAAAGAGATATTTCGTGTTAAGTACCATATGTGTAAGCGTGCGTTTAACGCATACAATAAATGGTTGAAGCTACGCAAAATTAAACCCATGTGGAATTAAAATTGGGCGGGATGAAACCGGACGAACTTATACGAACCCATACAGACTTAAATTTAAATCTGTGCAGAACAGCCATAAAAGTATTAAACAAACCCGTACACTACAGAACTTAACCAATTAAAATGAAATTAAGCCATTATTGCTGAATTGAGCCTGTGACCCCTAGGGAGTGTACATTTTAAAATTATACTATAGATTTAAAACACATAAATGTATGCAAGCTAGTTTATTTTCTATAGCAACTGTTCAGTATTTACTGAAGGTACGACATGACGCGAACAATTCGTTTTTCATAGAGTGGTAGGAACACTTCAGTTGACCCGTCTGCGTCAACATCCCCAACTGCGATTGCCCCAACTGTACCGCGGCCATCACTGTAGATCTAATTGATACATAAGTTATTTCGACTTCTTGTTGTGTGTTTCCTGGCGTTAAGTGTGGACTGCGGAGTCATTTAGGACTAAACTATGGTCTATATGTAGAGTCAAAGGCTGTATGTTGGCGAACAGTTGCAGCTGTACTTTCCATAACTATATATGTTCCAAATCAAATACCTCTAAAAAAAGAAAAAAATTGGAATAAAAATACTATGTCGTTTAAAAGAAATTTATATATTGTTTATAATTTTTTTTATTTGAGGAAAATTACATATGTTATATATATACCATATAGTGCTGATTACATATACTTATTTTACAAAGGAACTTACTGTCACAGACGAGTAAGTCCAATCGAATGGGTCTTCACTACTTGCTGTCACTACATATGCTTGACCATCGTCGTCACCGCTCACCATAATGTACGGCTTGCTGTTGGTGTAATAAGATGGTAGTTAGATTGAAATCGTACCCAGCAATGAAGTTGCACCGCCTGCCTGAATAAACTAGCATCCACGGCGAATTAAATCAGCATTTATTATTCCCCCCTTCATAAAATCGCTTTCTCCACATTTCTTAATATACATCACATAGCCGAGTGTAAGTTTTATTGAAATGATGGATGATAAGATATGTCTAGACTAATTCTATACTGTTATTTGATTTCGACGACCATGCATGCTGGAGAATATATATACTTACACCCCGGCTAGTTCCATACTGCTGAGTGGCCAGAACGCATTAGCTGATCCTGGTGACCCCGACCCGGGTAGCGGGAAGTCCTTGTATCCAGATTGTAAGATATGTCTGTGGGAAAATTTGGATTAAAGTAAAATGCTCACCACGAATAAATGTAAATAGGCTAAGTGTAAATAAAAACCTGTCCCATGGTTCGTTTTGCCAGTCATCTGGAATCTCATAAGCGATCAATGCGCCAGGACTGCCCAGCTGACTCCAGGTCGTACACAAGACATCTAACCGTCCATCCATATTTACATCCACAATCTATGAAATTAATATGTTGGTTTGATTGTCTCCACTAATCTTAAATATACAAGTATAGATTTTATGATGAAGTTAACCTGTAGGTCAAAGTACCAGCCGTAGTTATCAACAGCCATGTGTCGGATAGAAGCGAGGTCTTCCCAATCTCTTGTCGCACTCCAAGTCAAGCCAAGCTCGAAACTGAAATTTCATATGCGTAATCCATAACAAAAGAGTTAGATTAAGTAATACTGTGTAAACCCTCTATTAGCAACAAAAGATATTGCGAGTTTGGTAACGATCACTGTTATGTTTCACCTTTCACAGATTAACGACCAAGACCGAATAAGACCGAAATAATGTGAATTAGTGTATGCCAAAATTGTTGGTTGTCGCCGGAAAAGTTTCTTAGTATAAGACAACATTTAAACCAAATGAAATAATAGGTTTAATAAAAGTGAAGAAAAATGTGATACAACACAAATGCTCATGTATAACTCGACTCTGGGCGCGAGCAAATCTTACGATTTCCCGTGCGTTAATTCTCTCACAATTTTCCACTCCCCTATAGATAGAACATGAATATGCTACCCAATATATTATAAAATATCAATTTATACGTTTAATATATCTATGTGTGGTTATACTAGCCAACTATTAGCATATAGTTAAGCTGTTCTACAGGAAAGAGCTTGAAGAAAAGGAGACACCTGTAAATATATATGCTGGTCCTAATCAGCAGAGTAACAAATTTACCTCCAGAACCCAGCGCTTATAATGACGGGCGTGGTAGTTCCATCAGCCAGTGGTAGATCGTGGATACGGAAAGCGATGTCCTCGGTCCCCTCGTGCAAAACATGGAGTTCCCAGGATGGCGTTGCGTAAGTTAAACCGGGGTTTTCAAACCAGACTAATTGAGACTCTTCGGCGGCAGCTGTGTTGGGTAAATATAGCCAAGGTATATATAGAGAAAAAAAGAAAGGCTATACACGTGTGGGTATTTTTTCTGTAAGCGCAACATTTTGATCTTAGTATAAACTAAGTGCAAGAAACGCGGTCGTACTCGATACCGTGAGGACAAAATGTTAAATATTTAGAGAACCTCCCGTTCCATAAGCGCGTGCAGTGACAGCATCGACATGTCCATCTTTGTTCATGTCCATCCATACGACTCGGTGGTAGAACCATTTCTCGCCTGTTGCTTTCGACGATATGATTACTGGTGCTGGAGATAAATTGAAACCGTGTAAACATTTTCAGGCAAGATTTTGTTTGTGGTCGATTAGTAAAATAAATAATTCTTTAAGATTAAGGCACGGAATAATTCGCATAAGTTTAGTCCACATGCAATACGTCTGTCACCTGTGTTGCTTTTGTCAGACACGTCTATTAGAGCTATTGCACCGTCGTCTTTACCGGGAAGAAAGAATCCACTCGCTACCGCCCACATGCGGCTGTCAAAAATTCCATCTAAAGACAATGTGTCAATTTGCATTTCCATGAGGAAATACCAAATGATTACCTGGGACTTGGGTAACTTCATTTGGCCAATGTAACTCATCAGTTAGCATATCGGACGTAAAGACATCTGTGTTTAAATATTCGTTTACGCCGTTGATGCTGTATACGTGATCTTTAACCGACCTACAAGGAAATATGAATATGTTTTAATATATTTCGAAAATAGTTGTTAATAAGTAATTAAATGCTATTGTAACCAACAATATTATACATACAATGATCCAGTGAAAAATGACACGCCGATATCTTGAATCGGCTGTCCATTGGATCCCAGCTGGTTCTTGTCCTCTAAAATACTGCAGAAAGCTGGGTTATAAGTCGTTGGGATATCATCCATTAACTTTGGGGTCGGATCCACCAATGCGCCGTGAATAAACAGCGGCATACAAAGCAATACTATGGCCGTTAGAGCTACCATGGTTTCTTTTTAATATTGACCACAGAAATTACCCTGGTAATACAAAATTACTGGCTGACGAAACTTAACAAAATTTGTTTTCTATATAATCAAAATAACTCGTATAAATATATGTAAACAGTTATGCCACATTTTGAAATTACGAATCGTCTAAAGGGCGTTTTTATTAGCCCACTTTTCGAACAACGCATTTAATCTACGCATACATTTTATATATAACCTATGTATGTAGGCCCTTATATATACTGTGGTTAAATACAGCTGTATGTACAATTGAACTTTCCCACGTTGTGATGTAATACGAAAGTGTGATTGCAACGATTCACCACGATTTGCAATGAATTTTTACCAGAATTTAACACATTTAAGAAAAATCCGTGCACGGATAAATGTATCACAATTAACAGATAACTCATGCCCTTTGTCCACTTGCCAAAACAAATTATTCTACCTATACATAAAAACAGAGTTTACGTCAGTTTTAAAATTGTTTTTTTTTTAGTATGAGTTGGTCGCTTTCGGCTAAACAGCCGATCCTAAAGGAAACAATTTCTGTGCTTTACGAAGACACCCGATCAGCAAATAAATCGTTCAAAACTTGCAACCTTGTCAACTTCGGTGACCCGGTGCTCTCCCGCATGTCGCTTATATTTGGAATGTTACATAACACCAGGATTTGCGTAACGCCCTTTTAAAAGTTATATAACATTGGAAATGGGTTAACTTTTTTTCCTTCTGTAAAAACTATATTGACAAAGTTCGTTCTAAAGACTAGGAAGCGTAGCTGCCCGTCATCAAACGAACTATTGTGTTATGTAAACCAGCCATTAGTTACCGTGGGATAAAGGGAAATGCTCTTGACGGACATTTTCGGAACGAGGTGAAATTTAATGACACGGACAGAACTAAAAGTCGGTGTTGTACAACCGGGTAACACGGTAGTGGTGGCACAAGGTGTTCCGTCGAATGAAGTGTTATTAAGTAACCCTGTTGGACTTTTCAATGATTTTTATCAATTTTAAAACGTAAAAAGTTTTTTTCTGTTTGTGACAAATATAGTGATAGTTGGTTCGAGCCCCAGTTTATCGGGCACAAATGCCCATCCGCTGGGGCATAACGATGTGTTTTGAACCCACATTATACACGACTGTTACGATTTTTAACTATTCCCTATTAAATCAAGACAAAATATGCGTCAGTGAGATTTTATTTTACTACTGAGCGTAAGTCATGACCACGATTTCCTTGGTGGTGTAAGCAGGTATGAAGATGTCGGTAAATCCGTCTCCGTCAACATCTTGTACTCCGATGCCTCCTACTGTACCGGTTCCTTTGTATATCTACAAAAAATATTTATGTTTGATGTGTCATTATTTATTGGAAGGCAGATATCCAGATATGTAGACCCACTGTTATATAAGTTTATACAAGCTATAATATACATTTGTTAACGTATCCTTAGTTTATGCAAAAGTCTGCAACAAAAGTCATTTATTGTATTTGTATTGCAATTAAATTGGCATGTAAAGTCAATTTGTTTGGTTATTTGATTATGGGGCTTTTGAACATTAATTACAATTTTTTTATAGTTTTGTTTTATATTTTATGTACAAATATTTTTTGTCATTTAAACCCACTGTTGTTTGGGTGTAGGACCAGTTGGTTGCTTCCTCAGAATCAGCGGTGAGAACATAAGCGCTTCCATCGTCATCACCAGAAACCATGATGAACGGTTTGCTGAATAGAAATTTGTGTTATTAGCCGTTTAGTTTAGTTTATTTTATTCATTTTTTGCCCCAGTGTTTAAAAATGGCAAACAAATAAAATTACGACACAGAAACAGGAAAAGACGCATAACGAACAGTCGTTAAAACACGTCGTTAAAAAAGGATATAATTTTATAAATATAGCGGACGCGGCCGCCAAACCTCGGAGAAAGAACAATATTGAGCAAAAAAATTGTAATTAAGACCAAACGAAATTGAGCCCCGAAGAAGAATGGGCGGTAAAGCGCGACCAGTACTGAGGGGGAGCCGGCTTTGGATGAAGGTGTGGCCCGAAAGCGTAGACCAGGGTGGAAAAAGAAAAACCCCATAAATGAAATTTTACTAATGTCAGATGACACTATTAGTTTCAAGCACACTTACCGCGACATATTTAAACTAAATGTTCTTATTATAGCACACAAATTGCATAACGCTAATACATTTGATTTAATCCTTATTTAGGAGTGTGAAAAGTCGAGTAAGTTTTAATGGCTATGGATAGAAGTTTGATTTGTGTTTGTAAACCTAATTACAATTTAGGACGGCTTTGAGTTTAGGTTGCAGATTTCAGCTTCAATTTAAAGTGGGAAAATGTTTGGCTTTTCTTGGCAGGAATTCAAGTAACAGCCCTTTATGCGAGGTTAGTTAGCATTGAAAAGAAGGGGAGAATAATTGGTTAAACGCCCTCTGTGCAAGCGTGTGTGTTTATACGGTCGTAGAGATATCACGACCTATATATACAAATTATCCCATTCCTGATTTTAATTTTCAATATTGTTTGTAATTTGTTTTGTTACTGACTTGATTTGTGAATCGGTAGTTGGCCAAAACGCAAACGCCGTGCCTGGTGAACCAGATCCAGCAAGTAGGAACGACTTGTAACCGTCTTGCAGAATGTGCCTGCATATATATACAAGGGTTACAAAATATAAAACAAAATCGATATCGCCGTGTGGACGATTAAAAAGGGGATAGCAGATTCATATACCGATTGCTGTATATAGAAACGGTTGGATTTAATCAAACTAAAATGTTTTTAAATTATAGTATAAAATACATCGGCCATGGTTCAGTGGTCCAATCTCCATCGGGAATTTCGTAAGCAAGCACCGCTCCCGGCAACCCTGTCTGGCTCCATGTGCTGGTTAGAATGTCCAGCTTTCCGTCCATATTAATGTCGACCATCTGGAAGAAACATATTTTAATACTAAATATTGCTCGCGGGTCTAGTGATTTAAAGCAAAAATGGCAATTATTTACCTCAACATCAAAGTACCACCCGTAGTTATCAATGACCAAAGTTTGAATTGACGATGCGTCGGTAAAGTCGTTGTTGTTGCTCCACACGATAGTGAGAAGGTGGCTGGAAACAAAATATCGATTATTGGGTAATCATAATAACGTAGATCTGCAGGAGAACTGAAAATCGCGGAACAGATAAAAAGTTCTAGTTACAAACCTGTAAAATCCACTGCTGATGATCGCAGTTGTCGTGAGGCCATTGGGAAGCTCCATTTCGTGCATTCTAAAGTAAACGTCTTCGGTATTTTCTGTCAGTACGTGAACATCCCAATTTGGCGTCAATTGGGTGGAGCAAGGGTTTTCGAGCCAGATCAGCTGAGTAATATCCGCGGCAGCTTGAAGAATGGAGGTGCCGATTAAAAACTAAATTTAGGACGTTCACGTCACATATTTGCTTAAAAACGGTAAAGTCTTAATCAGTAAAAATTTTAAAAGTAACGGACAACCAGCAAAATACTTTAATAAAATAATGATTTAAAATATGTAAAAAAGTAACGAGTTGAAACTCACGTCCTCCTCCGTTGGCTCGTTCAGTCACGGCATCCATACATCCATCTCCATTCATATCGAACCATTCTACTCGATGATAGTACCAGAGGATTCCGTCAGGGTTTGAAGATATGGTAACAGGAGCTGTGTAATATATTTGTTTAATTACCCATAAATAGATTGCCTTAGACGTCACTGACTTGTTTGCCCATATGCTAGATCGGTCATGCTCATTAGCGCCACTTCACCGTCGTTCTTTCCAGCCAAGAAAAATCCAGTTGATGCAGTCCAAACCATGGGCAAGGCGAATATATTATCTGTATGACAAATGTATAAGTAAACTTAAGCAATTTATCGGACACATCGTTTAAAATGTATTAAATATTTAACAGTAAGAAAGACATATAGTGTAATGGTTCAACTAAATCTGCATTAGCACAAAAACGGTTGAAACCTGGGACTGCAGAGATTTCGTTGGGCCACACCAGTTCATCGGTAATGCTGGTCGCTTCCATTTGAGTGGCGTCCAAATATTTCTTTGTTACCCCTTCCACCCTCATAACTGGGTCAAGTTGGCGTCTATTGAATTATAACATAGCCTATCGAATACTGTTGCAGCTTATATAGAAATCTTTGTATGTCTACGACATGGTTAGTTAACGGGACATTTAGGAATTTAATACCGGTAATTGAAATGTGGTTATAGTGTGACATAAATAGAAGAGATGAAAAATCTGAAGTTACCCCTATTTATGAATATGTTATAAAACGCAATATTTTCTACCGAAATATGTAAACTAAGATAGATGTGAATATAATAGATATATCCTACCTTACTTTAGAATAGGACTATAGACACCCTTGCGCAAAAATATGATCTCGACAATTTGTTGTAACCCCCAAAAAAACATATTAAAACATTTCAAAGACACTTACGGATTGGGAGAGAATGAGCTGTAGACCAAGTCATAGACGGGCTGATCAGGGCTCGGCCCAAGTAGTGGATTTCTTATGATGTTGCAGAACGCTGGAAAAACCTCCGTCGGCAAGACATACAAAGTTTTGGGGGTTGGGTTGACCCCAAAAACTGCTGGCACGAGAACGAGAAGTATCCAGGCTATCATTTTGAATAGTGATAAGAAAAATCTTCATTCTCAACTGCCTTTATATACAACCTGATATGACAGATGTGTTTTTTCCCATCCCAACGTGTTGATCACGAGTCTTTTGTTAATTATTGAAAAACTATTGTTTGTATTCTAACGTTTCAAGGTTAACAAACTGTTTTTAGATTAAAAAGTGAAGCATTCTGCAATACTGTTAGCTAAACATCGTTTTAGTAGTAGTGTACACTTTTCTGGTGCGTGATTTCTCGTTTATACCCATACGTAATAATAAATGTATTTTTGACATTTTCCGCTGGGTGTCCTAATCTCTATGGAAACCACATATTTGATAACGCGTCTAGAACACCTTGTGTTTTTGGTTAACTACGATGGGCTTTATTTTTGTATCTTAAATTACAGATTGTCGCATTTTATTAATAAAAAAACAAACTTTGCGTATACCTTAGTTAGGGAATTAGATCATAATGTGATAAGGCCTTGAAAGAGAGAAGTCCAAGGCCACCAAACTAAGATGTCACGGCAAAATGCTTCAAAATCTCGTGCTGAAAAGGGAGCTAGTCGTGGCGGGGGCGGCGCACAATCAGTTCAAGCACCTACCATTACAAATGATGTAATTCCTGGTCGCTTTTCTGATGGTGATTGGGGAAAATTGATGCTGGAAGAAGATGACACAAACTTTGTTGGTACGATCGTTGAAGATATAGTAGAACAAACATTAGCAGAATGTCATAAAAGATATACATGGAATCAGGTAATGTGTAGCGATATTCTGTTTTACTTTATATATTTTGGCTATGGGTATTATACAAGACTTGTTTAATTTCCCTTGTTATATTTATTTCCCCAAATTGGGTTTACCGCTGTACATACATGCCCAGATGCTGTAGCCCAATCCATACAGATAGCAGTAAGTATGTTATTACTACTTTACTTTTTTGTAACCCACTTTAAAGCATTTCACCAAAAAATAACTTTAGCATGTGAAGGTGAAAAAAAATCTCATCTAATATCATGTTTCAGGCCTGAACTTTTCCTGCCATAAAAATATAAAAAAATCTAACAATTTTGATTTCATTTGACCTTACAGGTCCTGCCATTTACGGTGTTTCAAGCGAAAGATGCTCTCCTGCAGATCGTCCAATGGAGGTTCCTTAATCGGGATCTCGGGGAGGCGAATGTGTCCAAGGACCCTGGTTGGACTGAAGATTCGGTTTGTTCCAAAACTACATATAAATTATTGTAGTAAAACTGGTAAACATAATAAGGGGACCACTTTCTACCCCGATCATCTCTAACCCAGTCATGTTTGCTATTAGGTATTTTTCTTGGTTTAATATCACCAATTCAACTGTTTTTATATCCTAACCAATACTCATTAAAATGTGTAAAAGACTAATGATCTTCACTACATGAGTTAAAATATATGATAAATATAAACAAGTGTTATTGCTGGAAGAAGATTATTTCAAAATATTTACTAGTACTAAAATGTATTTAAATCAATATTAATCTTATTGTCACAGGAACCTGAAGCAGCAGTTATCGATTCATGGGCTCAAGGTTCTGTACCAGTGATTGTACGTCCTCAGTCATCTTCCCTACCATCGATTAGCGCTATAAGTGAAGAACCTGCTTTCTTACAAGGTAAATAATAAATAATGGGCCAGAGTACAACAGGATAAATTTAAACACCACGTCAGCACAAAAGTGCTGTTGACTCCAGTGTGGGGCACACAAAGTTCTGAAAATTGTTTCTGATATGGTATTAGTCTGTGGTTCTTTGGAATTGGGTATTTTGTATAAACTTTGGCTATCCTTTCGAAATTCTACTGTAGGTACCTGTTTATAATATAAATAATGATAACATATATATATGGTATGTATATATGTATATTTGTGTGTACCGGTATATTAATACAAATATGTTTTGTTGTATTAAGATGCCACAAATCATGCTTTTCTGACGGTGTAGCCAGAATCTCTATTAAAATAAATTCATTTGTTTTTCTCAATCTAGGGCAAGTTGACAATTCGAATCTTACTGTGTCAGGTACAGAACCCACGACTTTATCAGAAGGTCAAACTGACAGTTCAGAAAAATCTGGTAAACATGAAACATCTCAAGGTATATATGTAACTAAAGACTAAAGAATAAATACCTTGGAATCCAGTTGCTGAACCAGACAACTGTCATTATTACAATGTTTAATCGTGCAATGTTGATAACCCTGCATTACAATGACATTAATATTAAAAATACTATTCTGTTTAAAAAAGTTGTTGACTTTTAGGAGTAGGACACTCATGATTATCCGGATGGATGGGAAAAAGCAGAGTTGGGGAGGGCCATTGTGAGCCATGGTTACAATCATGTTGCCTTAATCTTTTTGCTGTGTGTTTCAAATATTTTAAAATATTTCAAATTTATTTTTACACAACTTTAATTATGGTTCTTTCATCACTTTAAGGTCTCAAAATTTATTTATAGAAAAATCTGAAGAAAAAGTTCTGGAACCAGAATTCGCACCAGAGCCACCACGGACCAAAAAGAAGAAGAGGGCGTCATATAAGGTAATGTTGTCTATGCAATTAATGCTAATTAGGCAGTTCTTATACTATACTCTTAAGGTAAATTATCCACAACACCATGTCTAAACTTTATTACAAACAGGAATACAAGGTTCATAATGTGCATGATTATGTATAATTAATTACTGATTTATGTTATAAAATACATATAAAACTATTAGAGTATAACACAGTCAGGTTGCTGAAACCATTTCAGCATATATTTCTCATAGCTGCAAATTTAACTGATCCATTTGATTTTACTGTAAAAGGATATGCAAGTGAGAAATTTGTAGGTTAGTGTTTTGGACTGGAGAATGTTCAATTTATGTGGCCTTGTAAACAACTTCACCATGTCCACATGACAAGATAGATGGTATATTTACTGCATGATTCATATACCGGTATATGTTGCTATGCTAATATGTTGCTCATACTAAAACTGTACCTCGCAACATACAGAGGCATGTGGGTAGGCTACCATCCCCCAAAGTGTCGGAAATGGTGACTCCTCTAGATAAAGATGATCAAGAGCTGCCACCGGCAACAGAAAATCCCACCAATGGTGATTCATTTAGTCAATCATTTTATTTCAGAACTTTATGTCGGATACTTCCTTTCTTTACAAAATTGTCAAAACAGTGTCAAAGTGAAATTTTACATATTTTCTTGTATAAAAAGTGCAATCAACACTGGTCTTTACTACAGGACATAATTTTAATTGAAATTAAGTATACCAGTAAGCACCAAAAGACAATCTTCCAACACAATTTCTTACAATCTATGTTATACCTCATTCATTATGTTTGATTTGTTACTGTAAATGATAACAATAAGTTCTTGGGATTTTGGAATATAAACACATATACATTTACAGTTATAAGGGAAAAATATGATTTCCGCCAACCAACCAGATTTTATTGTAACCAAACTTTTTGAGTTTCTTTTTATATTTAACTTGACCCATGTATTTTTCAGCTCATTTATCTCCGTCCCAAAAATCCCTTCTTAAAGTTCAAGCAGGCCGTCCACCCGGAAACCGGGAAGTTACTTTTGATGAGAAAGGAAATGTTGTGGGGGTTATGAAGCTTAACACACGTACATTACCCACTCACAGGGTAATTTAATACCTAAAACTATTTTAATATATTTTTAACAATAGATTTCATGATAAGTTCCTAGATCCTTCTATTGATAAATAGGATTAAGTTACCAATTTTTATCTCTTAATTGGCACAACAATGGAAATTGTAACTCATGCA